>QODF01000031.1:3365570-3436365 GCA_024372805.1 Oostethus manadensis | reverse complement strand
TGTAACATAAGGAGAAACAGTTCATTTGTACAAATAAATTGCTTTGCCACTGATAACACAATATTGTGATGCAGACCCGTTTTTTCTCTAAATATAAAACACGACTGCATAGATACATGGGTTGGTTTATAAAATGTATACATGGCCTCTGCATTCTTAGATTTTTTGCTATGTGGCCTCGGGTGGATAAGTCTGGGCACGCACGCATTAAACATACGATGTGGAAACCCTCAACACTGAGAAAATATAAGTTAAATAGAAAGGGACAGCACAAAATGAACTTGTGTGTCTTCATTGTTTACAACACTACAAAATTCACAAGAGCAACGGCACCTGTCACTTTATTTTGGGACTCAGGATGTTGTTAATATCAGGATTTACTGGGCTTCAGGCTGTGGCAGGTTTTCCTATCACTGGTCATTTACTGGTCCAGCTGCCTGGCGGTGATCACATTGGTTATGAAATGATCAGCAAACAGAGCTCCTGTGTCAAATGATAAGTTATATTTCCTATAAATCCCTATCATTATGGTCGCCAGCCTATTGCCGGACACATATAGACAAACAACACCACAGACAGAGAGATACGAACTCAGATCTTCCGATTGTGTAATTGTATAAGTCTTAAATTGTCATCGTTATGGTCTTCAACATGTCTTAAATTTGAAGTCAAACCTGCAGAGACCCTGCTGTTCATGCACCACTTGTTATTGATCAACATAAAAAATGTAAACGTGTTTATAATTGTTCCAATGTCTTACTACTGTCTTGAGGAATTCTCTTGCACCTGGATGTACAACTTTGGCTGCATATTTGTGAATATAAAATCAATTGTTGTCTGCCTACAGGTTGATCTTTGAGAGGGAGGGATTGCGGTCACTCTTTAGAGGACTTGGCCCCAACCTTGTGGGTGTGGCACCTTCCAGGTATGTTTTCTATTTGCTCACGCTGTGCTGTCAAGAGCTTTGTCCTACTTTCAGACCGCCATGTCAAAAAGAGCACCAGAAATGGCAAAATTGAAAGAAAGAGGAATTATTCATTAGTAGCTGCTTTTGGAGTTTTCTGAGACAGTTACTGATCTGATTGATCATTTGAATCCGTCTAGTCTTCTAACATTCCAAAGACATGGATTTGGCAGCAAAAATGGTAGGCTGCCAAACCGAGAGCAGTTATGTTGCTCTGCAATTCAAGTCTCTGCTTCAAATTTGTCAAAATTGAGAATGTCCTTTCTTTCCTAACCACGCCAGTCCTGGTTGTGTAACAGCCTAAAGTCAGTTGACTACAGTATGTAGAAAACGGCAGCAGAAGTTGCTGGGCAGCCGTGACTTTGATGTCATGTGACTGTTGTTATCCTTCTTGGTGTTGTGTGTTATCTAAGTGGACCGCATATGATGCACTTTGCATCATTGGCTCATTGCCTTTTGTTCTTAGGAATTTTTATTTTTACAATATCAGTCCCATCTGTCTTTTCATCTCTGAAAGTTCCACTTAATATTGTTTTAATTCTAGTTGCAGAATTATCATCCCCACTCCCCCCCAAAAAAAACAAAAACAAAACACAACATTGAGCTTAAGTAAATCAAACCTTATCATTCACACGACACCTGAGGCCCAGGGCTGGTTCCTATCTCTGTGCCTTTTGAAAGTGCAAAAAAGTTTGCTAGCGACAACTCGGGGGTTAGAGCAATATGTGATTTAATCATGGAAATGATAGCGTTGCATCACCTCAATATAGTAGAAATAATATCACCACAATATAGTAGACCTAGTATCATCCAATATAGTAGAAATAATATCACCACAATATAGTAGACCTAGTATCATCCAATATAGTAGAAATAATATCACCCCAATATAGTAGACAAAACACACAAAATGTTATCAGTTATTGATATCGTATTGGTCTTGGAAAGCAGGAAGTTATCACTGTCCGAAAAAAAAAATATAGCTTGCATTGCATTGATTAATTTTAGTAACAAACAAATACAACCTCCTCTAGCCGACATAACCTCATGCAAAGTCGCATAGCTAGCACTCTTATTTACCCAATTTAACTTCGATAAATATTTATTGCCTCATGTTTGGGTTGCTTAAATAAACAGGTGTTCTCATACTATAGTTAGCAACCAGCAGAATTTTGGCACTAGGTGTGTGATAAACAAAACAGTAACGCGAGCGCACGGCGCAACTTGTATCAGTAGCAGCGCCTACTAATTATGAGAGCTCTCGTAATGCATGTGTGTACAAATCTAGGTCAAGTTAGTGTGTGTGCGTTTCATTTTAGAACGACAGAGAGGAGTGGTTACTGTGTTTAATTCCACCCAGCAGAAATCCTCTATCATATTTCCCCCCCCCCTCCCCCCCACACAGCTTATATCGCAAGGGATAAACCGGGCCCCAAAGCTGGCAAAAGGATTTTCAGTTACAGTACACATACACACATATAATGTTGATAAGAACTAACGCTGGTGTACATTTTCGTGTCTTATCCTATGCAGGGTCGTAGTCAAGCATAGGAGCATACATCAGATGACATTTAAAAAAAAAATTAAGCCAAAAAATTAAGCAATTCAGCAAGAAATTCAGGTGTTAAGTCAAATATTTGATATTATCCATCCATCCATTTTCCACCGCTTTTATTTTTCCATAATATTTGATATTATGCAATATGTAATTATATGTCATCAACCCTTTTTTCTATTCTATATTTGCTGGTGATCTAAAGTCTGTGCTCATTTACCTTAGGGCAATCTACTTTGCGGCCTATTCAACAGCCAAGGAGAAGCTGAATGGCGTGATGGAGGCAGACTCCACCCAGGTGCACATGGCGTCTGCTGGCATGGCAGGTAACCATGGCTCCCTCCCCCCTCCCTTCTTTCTGTCTGCCTTGATAGCTCCTGTCTGTCTGTTTGTCTGTCTGCCTGGACAATGATAGGCTGTGTAGACAGATAGCCCCACAGTATGACAGAATGACTCCCTCAGTATTTACCAGATTTTCAAACATTATTTCCATTAGTTTTCCTCACAAATGAATATTACCTCCGCCCTCCATCCTTCATCTATATACTTGTTTGGGATCCTCACAAATGTTCACCTTCATTAACATGACAGCATCAGTATGCTAAAGCTAAAGACTAGGAGCTGTATTTTCGCTTGCCATGTACACAAATACAGTATACAAAAAGGGGGGCGTATCAGAAAGCACAATTTAAGACTCTCAGGATCAAACCCAAATTTGTTGTGGTGACAATGACGTCACTGTAAACACCACGGTACATTTCTTTAATCAATTTCAATCTGACAATTAGGTTGAAAAGATTTAAAAGGCCAACCAATAGCTTGCCTGGCACAACAATAACACAAAAAGTACAGTGGAACCCAAAAGATTGGACACAATCCTTATCGGAACACTGTCACCCTTTGATTTGCCAGAATTTTCAAAACCATCTGTCCCACAAACATGAAAGAATCTGTTTCAGAGTCCGGTCCAGAGTCAAACTATCACCGTTAACTCTTTATTAACTGTGCAAGCAATGTTCTAAGTAACATTTCAACATGAGTAACTTATATATAAGTGTGACAAGAAGTTGAGCTGTGTTTTGGTAAAAGTTAAATTTGACCAACTTTTTCTCACAGAGGGCCTCCTGCTGAAAAATGAAAGGATGCAAAGACCACTTTGACATTTTGTAGATCTGCTAAGAAGTTATACACAGTATATTTCAAGGAATTTTTGTCCTTTTCCCATTTCCCATTCCCTTTTTGCAAATATTTAAACATTCTCCTAAAGTAATCATCATAAATGTTATTTTTGTAATGTTATGGCATTATTCCCACGATATTATGACTTTATTCCTTATCATAATATTTTGACTTTATTCCCATAGTGTTATAACTTTGTCCTAAAAGAAATTTTCCAAAAATTACATATTTTCCTTGGTTGATTTCCTTAATATCATGAGTTAAAAAATGATAAAAAACAAAAAAACTATATGCTACTAAAATGACGTTATTTTCTTATAATAGAGTTTAGTCTTGCAAAACTGCCACTGTTTTTTGTATGACTTTACTCCCACAATGTTTTGACTTTATTCTTGTGACGTTACAACTTTTTCCGAAACCTGTCATGGAGTGGTTATGATAGCCTATAAATGCAACGATAGCTAAACTTTGCCAAATCATTATTTGATTTGGCAAGCGTAACTAATTTACTTTTTAGGCATGTTTATAAAGTGTCGTGTCTGATTTCTTTTTGAGGTTCCACTGTACCATTACTAGTATGTTTCGCTTGTCTGTAAACATTTGCTTTACCCAGATTTAGGAATGTCAAATAAATATTTTGTGGCAATGTTTTGACCTGCTAAAACTATGCATGTTGCCTTGTGCCATTACTAACATTACACTAATATGGAGTTTGTATATTCAGCTAAGTAAACACCGCATGGTCCTCAAAGTTTAGGTTGTGCTTTTATACATCTTTAGCCCCATTGTGCAACCATTTCCTATTTTTATGTTAACCCCCACCCCCCCCTTCTTTAATTTACTCTTTTAATTTGAGGCCTTGCAAGAGGACTCTAAATGGTTTAACATCCCCGTTGTTACTTAAACAGTGTGGTCTGGGCCCCCCTTCTTTGCTCTGTGTGTATAGAGGAGAGAGCACGGCCCCCAGTGGTCAACAGGGGCCCCTGGCACTCGAGCGGACACGTCAGGTAGCACCCCGACACTGGTATGATGGTGATTTAAATTAATATTAGTAAGCTTTGGTTATTAATTGTAATGATATTAGCATTGCTTCTGGCAATGTGTTAGTGGTGGTTTGTTTTTTTTTTTGTTGCCTAATTTTAACCTTTAAAAAAAATAAAATAAAAGAATCCACCACCAGTAATGGTCAACAAAAGAAATGCTAACCTTGTCACTGTTCTAGAACTAAATAATTAATGTGCATTTTGTCTTTGGTTGTTGTGCATCACCTCTTTGTATCGTTGAAGGAGAATTGCTCTCACGTCTTTACATGACAGTCATGCAGGAGTGCCAAAGATCATTTTACGCAACTTGCAAAACTCATTGATCATGTTAAAGTACTTTGAATAGTAAGTCGTTGTCAAAGCCGAAGCCATAAGCCAAATTTTTTGTACCACATTCATTTGTATTTGAAAAACAATTCTCGTCTTATTCCTTAAACATTTTTACATATTCTTTTAGGTCTGTCAAGTAACATTACCAAGTTAAGCCACCCTCTAGACGAGCTTCAGCTTGCAACAATTTGTTATGCACAAGGAAGTGCCAGTTTTTCCTTTTCTTTTTTTTACTTGGAACAATTCGCCTTCCTGTTTTTAATCGAAACCATATTGAAAGACTCGGAAAGTAGGTCAATGTTTGGGCCTTTCAAGATGATCCTAGCGCGCAGCATGTCTGCATACATTAACACAAAGTATGCACATATATTTCAATCTTTCAATCAACCCAGCACATCTGTAAAGGTATTTCTTGTTTATGTTGGTCATATTTTAGTGTCACTGTCATGACACGGCATAGTCAAACGATGAGGGGAATTTTTAAGCATGACTCAGTGAGTCCACTTGGACTTGTACCCAAAAATGTGTTTTCCTACTACAGGAGGTCTTTGGTTTGTTACTGCGATATGTTGAGTTTAAGCGTAAGTCGGACTTTATGCCTAAATGAACACTGCACACTACACCAGTGTTGTCCAAACATTTCCATGCCAATTCCATGCAAACTGAGTCTTGAATAGAGCGCTCCACTTTGTTGAGCTTTCAGTTTTGAGTTGAGTCTGTACAATACACATAAATAAATAGATGTTACCAGTTATCTATCAGCTTTTTGTTATTAGTGACAAAGGATATTAAATGTATGAATTAAAATTTTCTTTTAGATTACACTTTTTTGCTCGTTTTTCCCATTGTTGCTGCTTATTTTCTTTTTTTAAATAAATATTTAATCTTTCTTTGTTATCTCCTTGTGTTACACTTATTTGCTGTTTTTTCCATTCGTGTAGTTTGTTTTATTTTTAAAAATGTATTTTATTTTTACCAAATACATAAATATGTAGAATATTAAATTAATATGATGAATATAGATAATATGGTTTTATTATTGTAATAGAATAACTTTTACTTAACCTAATTTTCCTAAAACTTCTACTTTGATTCTTTGTTTTTTGTTTTTCATAATATAACAATTAAAAAATTAATGTTTTAGTTATTTTTTAAATTGTAATTTTTTTTTGATTCTTGTAAAAGTACTTTTGTGTTTTTTTTTAGTTTTTTGTTTACATCTGTTTTTCTAACGTGCCGTGGGCCAATTTAAATACATTTACGGTCTGTAAATGACCCCGAGCCTCACTTTGCACACACATGCACTATACACAGAAGACATGATGAATGTAAAAAACAGTAAAAAGAGTTAAATACAAGAATTAACTGCAATGGTAACAAAAAATAATGTTCTTAAGTTTTCATAGGAGCAGATCCTTGCATGTTCAAGGATATGAACTACATTCTCGATGATGGCCGCGTCCGTCTTTCAGCCAGTGTTGATTGGCGTAGTCTCTTATCTAGGAAGCAAACTAATTAGGTCCGGATTTCGGTTTTTAAATAATCTTCCAAAGTAATATGTAACACAATACGTTGTCCAGCGAGGACCGTCTGTACTGTTTCATCACCTTCACCCATCCTTTGTGTCTTCCACACAGACAAGGTTAGCATTTCCGCTTTTACCATGTAAACTTTTCTTTCTGTTATTATTTTTACACAATAATTGCAGGAAGCTTAAACAGAATACTTCTCCTGCTTTTGTACTTGTGTTGTTCTTGGCCTGGAACTGGAGTTTTTGATCCGGTTCTCCTCTCTTCCGTCGACATTTTCTTTGTCTCAGCTGATTTAAAAAAAGGAATAAAAGGGAGAGATGAATTGGCCAGAAAGTGAGACTAAAGTACCGTAAGTGTAAAAACAAAAAAAGATCATAGTATTGGAACTCTTCCTCTCCATGGTTTGGGTTGCAAATGGTTTGGGGCGGGTGGGTGGATGTGACTGCTGCTTGTGTGTGACTGTGGTACAGAAAAGCCTGTGTCTATTTTAGGGCTTTACTGTAAAGCTTTCACCCCTGCGTGATTGGGTGGGACATCCCCGCCAACTGAGCCCCCCATATCTGCAGGCTACTAGCTGCAGCGGGGAGGAGCTGGAGGAGCTTTGCCCCTCCCTCGTGAGTACACGCCATAGACGCTACCTTCTACTTCTTCCCTCTTTTTGTCTTCCTCCTCTTCTTCTTTATGTTCTTCTCTCCAACAGACCTGCGTCAACATCTCCTCCTCACGCAGATGAACGTAGGGCTGCGTTGCACTGAGATGTTAGATGTGACTGAGGTCTCATTTGTTCTGGTTTCAGCTGATATATTAGCGGCTGCTTTCACCATTTTTGACTCAGCCTTTGGGTCATTTTGGACTAGCACTAAGTAGTGATTTAGATGGCATCCACATTTAGCATTCTCTGTAAAGGAAATACTATGGCTGCCCGAGAGAGTCATCGCGTACACGTGCACACGTGGATGCTTTTTCCTCATTATTTATCGCCTGGTTCCTTTTTGTTGTGATTAACTTTAATTCAGTAGGAAATAAAGGCAGATGGGAAATTAAAACAATGCTGCCTCACATTTTTTAACATTAGTCGCGATCAATAGAGGCGATCACGTTGTTGCGATGTCATCTGGCAGGTTTTGCAAGATGAGCTCTTATATAACAAGGCAACAGCCTGTTTTCTAACTCGAGTAACTGAGGCACACGGCCAACCAACTAACCGTTAAGTGAACTAATAAGAGGCGCTATGGCGTCGTATTGCTTCTGTGTGACGCTTTCAGCAATTCTATTATTATGATTAAGATCATTTGAAAGCGTATTTTACCTATCTGAACATGCTCTCTCGTTCAATAGTGTTCACACTATCAAATGTTGAGTACGGCGCATTAAAATACAATCACAGCTGCTGTCTTCTTGCTCTGTCATCACGTGACATGTGTGTTTATATACTGTGTATGTGTAGCAGTGCAGTGTTTGCTTCCATCAAAGTAAAAAAGCAAAAAACTTCCATATGGATAGTGAATTTAAACAACTCATGAAAAGATGCTCTGTGTGTGTCCACGTGTTTCTACACCTGTCTAAAGTTTATTGCTCTTTTTTAGGGTTCACCGCCATCACAGCCACTAATCCCATATGGCTGATAAAGACTCGCATGCAGCTGGACTCCAGGTTAGGAGCTTCTGAAAATGCCCCATGTGTGGTTTAAATATACTGACAAAGAAAAAACAATAAGTGAACATTTTTATCACTCACAAACGCAACTCTTACCGGTGCAGCACAATTTGGTGCATTTAAGTACTCTCGGCAGTCCCAAAAAATACATGCACGGTACACTCAAAACACAATTTAATCTTAAATCGTGTGGTGTTTTTGAACACAGCCCTGCATTGCTCACAGTTAAGTGTGATTCAAATGCTGCTTTATAGAGGCTAGCTTTAAAAAAAGACACACTATAAACCTTGCAATCTCATCCCCACTCGGCGTTGCCGGCATAGCTCGTCAGCGCTGATGATGAGAAGGAATTCAACATCTGCCATGTGATCGCTGCATCACTTCACTCATCCAATTCACTACTTCCTGGAGCTGCACTCCAAGCATCATGGGAAGTGTTGTTACTTCAGCCATAAACTAGCCGCATCACTGTATAAACCACAGATAAATTGCAGTAATCTGATTAAGAATTGTAACCCTTTGACAGCCCTATTTATTTGTGGTAAAACAATAAACTGTGTTTTTTTGTTGTCATAACCACAGGAACCGGGGCGAGCGCCGCTTGAACGCGTTCGAATGTGTTCGGCGGGTGTACCAGATGGAAGGCTTGCGAGGTTTTTACAAGGGCATGTCTGCGTCGTACGCCGGCATCTCTGAGACGGTCATCCATTTTGTCATCTATGAGAGCATCAAACGTAAGCTGTTGCAGTCGAGGGCCCAAACTAGCATGGAGGGCGAAGAGGAGTCAGTCAAAAATGCGTCAGACTTTGTTGGAATGATGCTCGCTGCTGCCACTTCCAAGACCTGCGCAACCACCATCGCATACCCTCACGGTAACGCTTCCTCACTTGATCTGTTTATGTCATGTAAATATTTGTCTGTTATTTAGATATTTTGCCACTGAAAATAGTAATAATAGCACAATACAGCAACTATTTGGGAAGAAAAACATATCTACTGTATGGAATGATGCAGCATTTGCTCATATTTACAGTTTTTTTCACAGTACACATCACTATGTGTTGAATATTTTTAAAGTGTAAGTAGACAAAATCCTTAAAATAGCTTTACAGAGATATGTCATTAGGTGCATTTCAATGTTTGTCTAAACTTTTAACTATCATTAGCAAACTAAAAGTTTATCCTCCAAGCCGATCATGTTTTCAAAGCACTTCCTTCTTATTTTACATCATTTCCCAATGAAACCTGAACATTTGACTTGCCAAAACGCTTAAAAGTAAAAGGTTGTTTTGAAAGTCAGATTTCCTTGATTGGTTTGCAAAAAAAGGGATCTAAAATATGGTAGTTAAATACAAACATTTACCCATGCTCATATTTCAAATTTTACAGTGACATAGAAATGATTGCATATATGCTGCAGACAAATTGCTGAGAACGTAGCTGCGCTTTAGTTTTGCGTGTTTTACACTTCTGCTGTGGATTTAAAAAAAAAAAAATTTAAATAGTCAAAATGTCATTGAAGTGAAGACTCAAGAGTTGGGATTGTCCAGAGTGCGGTCGTTTCAGTCTTGTGGCTTTTTTATTAGTGGGCCGTGGCAAATTAAAGAAATACAATTAATACTAAAAAACAGCAAAAAGACACAATGTAATGAAAAAAAGCAAAATGTTGATACTAATAATTACAAACACAAACCGTTGACTTTAAATATGTTTTTTTTTTCCTTTTTATAAATTAAAAAATATAAATACAAATATCAAAATGGACCCTCGCCTCCTTTTGTGCCCTCTGGGGGGGGGAAAAAATGGCCTCTCCAGGGAGGAAAAATCACAGACTGCAAAGATTTGGAACCTCGGCGACCATACGCCCAGATTAGCATGTTTTTTTTGGTTAACGTCACAAATGTACGCCTTAATTTTGACTTGACTTACGTATATTTCCCGGTTTGCGTCCGATAAGGTGCGCTTGGTGTCATGTTGATAAACTGTCTGAGCCAACTGTTGTTTTTTTAATGTTTTCTTAATAACAAAACAAAACCTAGGAAGTATAGTATTTGTGAAATCTAAGCTGAAAATCCTGTTTTTATATCAGTACAACAGAGGAGCAGGACAAGTACAACATATTTCTACCCTCCAAAAAAGCTGATTAAGGCAAGCACACTACCGCAGTATAAAGAACGATCCTAATAGGATGCAAAAAAGCTGAGTCTGTATTAGTCTTGAGGTTTTATCAAATATTTAAAAGGCGAACGACTTAATGGCTTTACTTTATGGTGCATTCTAAGGCAATAAGCGACCGCTTATATTTTAAGTAAACAGCTATACTCATGGTCTAATTGCAGAGGTGATCCGCACACGGCTACGAGAAGAGGGCAGCAAGTACCGCTCCTTTTTCCAGACTCTGATGACGGTGCCAAAAGAAGAAGGTTACCGTGCGCTGTACCGCGGCCTCACCACGCACCTCGTCAGACAGATTCCCAACACGGCCATAATGATGTGCACCTACGAAGTGGTGGTCTACCTGTTGGGGCGTTAGGCTCGTCTCCTGCTCATGCACAGACTGGGAATGTTTGGCCTTTGGTGAGGACAAAGGAAGACCAAAAGAAGAAGCTGTGGTGGAGCAGCTAAGTACAAAGAATGAAAGAATGAAGGAAGCCCTTTTGTTACCATACCGACCTCCAGAGTTCCCGTCATTAGCTCGCCCGAGGTGATAAGCTGCTGAAGGTCACCGAGGAGGTGATATGCGTTGGATTAGAGATAAACAGTTAAACATAAAAAGATAATACGCACATTTCAGTGGCCTTAAGTTCCTTGCTATGAGAGACAAGTGAATTGCTGCTTTGCATTCATATGGAGAAAGTTTGCAAAGGGGAATGTCGGAAGACTACTGCATTTGACAGGAAGGATCAAATATAGTTCTAATTTGAATTTTGAATTGATTCAATTCAAATTGGAACTATTTGCACTTGTTGAGTTTAGGAGACTCTGAAGAGTTTAGGAATGTTTTCCAAGGTTGAATGTCAGAGGGAGCTTTTCTTTTCATTTTGTACTTCATGATAAACCATCCCCCTCTTAGCTTTGGACCCCCCCAGAAGGCCGTGTGATGCAAGGGATGCCTGTCACTCAAACACAGGGTATTCTAAAAGATTAGAGGCGGAATCTGGATTGGTTTTGCCTCCACAATCCAGTGCCTGACACTGTCAAGCTTTGGAAGCAGATATCATTTGTGTCTTTGGGCAGAACAAAAGTAAGATCAGAAATCAAGGGCACGTTCATCCTGATGCCACCGATGATTTACGTGACTATGCAGCAGTATCAACATGAAGCATCAGGTGGGAGAAATTTTCATCACCCCAGTATCTCCCATGCATCTGCAAATGCACGTATAATAAATTACTACTAAAGGTTTCCCTCCCCAACACTTAATTTTTAATTGTGCAAGACACTGCGTCCGGGAGTGTGGAACGAGCGCCTGTGTGCTGCCCATGGGTGTCATCCCAGCTGCTGTGCAAGTTCTTCCTTCCATAGGCTTCTACTGCCTGGATGATAACATGCACTTTTGTGGCCTTTTTTCAGGCTTGTGCTTTGCATTTTATTGTGTGGACAGTTGAGTTGTGTATATTGTAAAAGAAGAAGAAAAAGGTATATTCAGATGGTATTTTGCGCTACTGTTGTTATAGCAAATATATTGTACAGTATTGTGTTCACAGTAGATGTGAGTGTGTGTGTGTGTGTAATATGGATACTGTATATGCATATCATTGTTTTTTTTTCTGTCCTGACGTTTTCATTTTTGTGCAATTGAAACTCATTTTGATGTGACATTGATTGTGTCTGACTGGACTTATTCTTCTAATACTTCACGCTGCGGGACAAATACCTTTCCTTCACATGTTTGTCCCCGAGCTTCAGTGGATTGTTTTTTTCTGTTGCAGTTTTGAGTATTTTCTGCAGTTTGAATGTGGTCATTGTACTGTTTACAGTATTTTGGATCCATACTGTCTATTTACAGGTGTTATAATGTGAGTGTTCAAATAGTTGTATAAGCGAATTGAGTACCGTTGAAAGCTTTAGATACTTTTTCCTAAAGAGGATAATTGGTAATAAACCAACAATCCTATGTAATCCCATGTGATAATCCTATTTGATTATTACAAAGTAGACATGCATGTTTTATTCCTCTGCGTTTAGATAGATTTGATCAATTTTCTTAAAAAGTACAAAAACTGCCGAAACACATTTTTGCATACTGTTGTTTTTTTCTTTAAACATATATATTTTCATTTGTTGCAGTATTATTACAAGGGCAAACCAAGTACTGTGCTGTTACTGGCAATTATTGATTCTCTTGCTAGTGACACAATATTTGCAGTCTTTTAAAAAAAACAAAAAACAAAGCAAATTAATTTGTATATTTTTTTTCCTTTAACGCGCTGATAGCTTGTGGTCGGTTGTAGTTTCTAGTTAAGGTCAATTCGCCAGAACTTTGACATGTACAAACAACCGGACAAATAGTGATTTCTTTTGGCTCTCAAATGTTTGCAAATGAGTGACTTCATGTGTGTATGAACTGTATGCTGAAAATGTGTTTTTTGCTCAATCACTGTTTTTTTATTTGTCGTTAAACAAGTAAATAAAACGATTGTAAAAATGAAACCCCTGCAGTATGTCTGATTTTATTCCAATGTGTGGCATATTGGTGAAATGTTTTTGTACTTACCGAGTACAACCGGTAGGGGGTGCCAGAGCGCCTCAAATACAGACGCATTAAAGGCTGCTTTCCAACTGTTGACCTGACGTCAACTTTTAAATTGAATGGAGTTGTTTGCACACACATATCTTTTTGACTGTTTAATGTGCATGGACTGTGAAATAAATTTATTGTAACACTTCACTCATGGATCCCCTACCCCCCAACCGTTTCACATCACTTGCCATACATTTGGTCACTTCCTGTATTCCAAATGTACTCTTTGCAAGGTAAATACATAGGAAAATGACAAGGTACAACAATGTGGTAGAATAGTAGCCAGGGTTCTTGTCACCATCAATATTTATATAAGTCATAACAAATATTGATAAGTATAAAATAATAGAAATAATAACCAATGAAAGGATTAATTGTAGACAGAAACATTGTAGACGGAGACATTGTTTCTTTCTGCATAATTTTATCTGTCCGAAAAAGAGCTAAAACAGCACATTTTAGAAAAAAAAAGGAATTGTATGTTCCACATGCGGCATTAGGAATTATCCTAACTGATCTTTTTTGCAGTACATTTTGCAAATGAAGTCAACTTTTATAGTTATTTTGCAATATCGCCACACGGTAAGTTAAATATGGTTGTGGAATGTAATACAGAGTGATTTTGGTCCAGGACAATTTTTGCTTTATTTATTATTGAGGTATTCCTTGTCACTTTATAGTATATATTTTTACTGTGAGACTTTTTTTGTTCACCCTTTCTATGTCCACTCCATCAATTTGTATTTGTGCATAAGTATCCTGCTATTACCAAACACATGTTTTTAGTTTACTTCAATGGATAATATGTGTTTATCAAACCATCTTTTTAATATAGTAATTTCAACTGTGGCCGCACAGTGGTTGAGTGGGTAGAACATTGGCCTCACAGTCAGGAGGTTCAGGGTTTGAATCTCCGTTGGGCATCTCTGTGTGGAGTTTGCATGTTCTCCCCGTGTTTGGGTGGGTTTTCTCCGGGTGCTCCGGTTTCCTCCCACATTCCAAAAACATGCATGTTAGGTTAATTGGCGACTCTAAATTGTCCATAGGTATGAATGTGAGTGTGAATGTTTGTATGTGTGCCCCGCGATTGACTGGCGACCAGTCTAGGGTGTACCCCGCCTCTCGCCCAAAGCCAGCTGGGATAGGTTCCAGCATACCCGCGACCCTAATGAGGATAAGCGGTATAGAAAATGAATGAATGAATGAATTTCAATTGTGACTTTTAGGTTCAACAATTTTGGTCCCAGTATTGACCCTTGGGGTACACCGCACAATATATTTAAGCTTCCAGATATGTATTCACATATTGCTTCCTGTTTGCTAGCAAGCTTCTAACCCATCTTAAAACTAACCCTCTAATTCCATACCTTTCTAATTTTGTAATTAGTACATTGTGATTAATTGTATCGAAATGACAAGTAATTGTAGTCTTCTGTCAGGTCAACAAATACTGCACTTTCTTTGCTTTATAGCATTGGTAAATATTAGTTTATGTCAGTGGTTCTCAGTTATTTTCTGTCACGTGGTTCATTCTGCTATTGAAAGCTGTCACGTGTGCTTCAAATACAGTAGTGTTTTTAAAACAAAAGAAAACAAATATTTCAAATATACCTAGGAAAGGCTAAAGATTTATTAGTGGAAGAGATTCAAGAAGCGTCATAAGCACTTACGATTTACAATTAATAGGTGTGTGAGATATACTGAAATAGAAAACAATAGGTAAACCCAACTGTTTAATTTGGCAGACTTTATGGGCAGCCCGTAAACACACCATTAGCGCATTAGCCAATAGGGTTAATGCTGACATGGTAGAAGTAGCCAATCAGCGCACTCCGTGCTCTGTTAATGGACACACGGTTTTCGGGGCTCCACTGCTTTGGCTTCACGCGAGCTATCGTTTAATGTAACAAAGAATTCCCCCCCGTCTCTTCGCCATAACATCGCCGGAATAACATTTACCAGCAAAGAGGAGAGGCATCGTTTTTTGCTGCGAAACCATCATCAAAAAGGGGACGTCGGGAGAGGAGTTTAAGTGCGGTGAGTGTTTCTGTGTTGACATGCTGAACAGCGTGTGGCTGTTGGCACTCCGGGTGAACTGCGTGGATTATTTCCACATTACAATTGAATATTAGTCATTTTTTGGAACAAAAAACAAAAAAAAAGGATGTAGACTTGGTGCATTTTCTGTTTCAGACAGAAATCAGGTACTCTCCGATGGTGCGTCTGGCACAATATTGCTGATGCCGTGTAGGCTGAACTGCCAAACTACTGTGGGGAAATGGAAATGGGGGTTTAATAAAGCTAAGACAGCACATCAGTATACTATATTTGAAAATGTGACATTAATATATTGCAACTCACTTCGGATGAACAAGCATCTGTATTTTTTTAATGTGATCCCTCAAGTCACCTGTTCAAATAATACCAAAATACCCTGTCGCAGTAACTCACTACACTTTCCAAATAAAAAGAAAAAACATACAACTTGTTAATGCTTTTGTACGTAACCAAGGTGTTTTGGATATCTAACTCCTCACATGTTACTAAACAAGCAAAGAAATGTAAAAGTATCTTATAATTGTGGTGTTTGTAAAGACTGAGATTCCAGATAATGCTGCTTGTCCTCAAATAGGGCCCAGGGGGTACACCCGGGACTGGTCGCCATCCAATTGCACAAATAGACAAACAACCATTCACACTCACATTCATACATACGGACAATATAGAGTCCATGCATGTTTTTGGAAAGTGGGAGGAAACCGGCATACGCAAACGCCCGCGTGGCGAGAACATGCAAACGCCACACAGAGATGGCCAACGGAGCTCAATCAAGAACTGATTGTTGATTAATCGCATTTTGATGAAAGTGAAGCAAAACACAGTTTACTACTTGGCTGCAACCAGCAGAGGCGCTGTTGATTCAGCCAGAAGAAGAAGAAGAATCTGAGGCGAGAGACGAGAAAAACAGCGAATAGTTAATTTTCATTTATTGCGATTAATTAATTTATTTCTTACTCACCCACTCCTAGTGCTCATGAGACTTTTTTTTTCGGAGCCAAAAATTCAGTCAACTTCTAATCTCCTGTGACAACCTAATACCTAACACTGAACAATAATTCAGTATTTTTTGCAAGAATTGAGATAAAAACCTACTAAATAATGAATCAGTTACTATTAGTTTCCCCAACTAATGTATCAGTGAATTGTTGTCAAATGCACCAATTATGCTTTTTATCTTACAATAACCAGAAATATCCAACTTTAACACCTCGGGAGGTTTTTTCCTCTTTACAAAATGATTATTGTTACCAGCTTTTTGCTGTCTGTTCATATTTCTGTATTAATCCTCATTTTTAAATGGACGGTATACAATATTGTAGAAGATTATGCTTCAGGTAAGTGAATTGTGGGTGTAGATGGGGTAGATACGTGTTTATTGAGCTGTGAGTGTTAAAATGAGGGCTTTCAATAGAAGACGGTGGTGATGCAGAAGAAGGACATTTGCATGAAGGCTTTGTTATTTTGGTTCACATAGGACCCTTTTTTCCACCATCTGCCATTACAACACCTCTGACGGGGTGACCCGGGGTTGACCTTAAGCATTTTGAGTGTCCAATCTAATGCCTTGTCCACACGTAGCAGGGTATTTTTAAAACCGCATATTTCTCCCTCTCCGTTTATGGAAAAAAAATAGTGTCCACTCGACCTCGTATTAAAAAAAACACCAAAAAAAAAACGCATTCTCACTTAACCGGATAAATGCATTGGGAACCACAGCCAAACTTGTAGGCGGCAACTGTTACTAAAATTCTATCCAATCAGAATCATCCTCTGTCATCCCGTTACTTCCGCAAAACATAAAACATGGCGCCCAGCTCGTTCCTGTGGACTGACAAGGAGGTAGGATTACTTCTAAACGTTGATTTAGACTACAGAGTCAACTAGATGCAAGAAAATATCGTCAGTTCTGAGGGCATCCGTGTTGATTCTGATGTAAACACAGGTCACGTGCGTGACGTCACCGCATACGTTTTGCAGGAAGTCATGTTTGGGAGTGCACACCTCCGCTTATTTGCGTCCGTATGCAAACGTATAACCGGAGTTTTCTCCAGATGCACACTTTGGCCGGAGGTTTTGAAAACCTTCGTTTTTAGTGCCGTACATCTGCGGACTCGCTTGGATGATCGGCCAAAACGTGGAAAAAAACCCCTTCGCTTTATGAGATACCCGCCTACGTGTGGACGGGGCGTAAGTGCAATCTGAGTTCGTGCTTAATGGGTTCTGAGTCCTCTCTGCGGTTACCTTGACATTTACTCAGCTTTCTATAGGACACCGGTGGGGTTGGGCAAAGACACGTAGAGGATGGAGAGCGGATGGGAAGAGCAGGGAGAGAATCAGAGGGCAGACTTTTTGTGGTCGGATCACCACGAAAAGAGTGCAAACCAGGGAAGCGAGGTAGAACAAGTGGATAAGATCGTGCCATGAGAGCAGAGGCAGGAGATCGGTACACCATCACACGGTGTATAATGCATATGTGTGGTGGCGTCTTCAGGTTGATGGATGGCCTGTCATGATGGGCGGATGAAAGACGGAAAGATGGAGGAGGAGTGCTTTAAGTGTGACAAAGGAGTCATTTATCTGTCTACACAACGCCACCAGCCGGTCTCAACAAGAGATCAGCTACCGCTCACCAGGACGTCCCTTCTCTCCTTGCTCTGCAGCCCCCACCCCGTTTAACTATACAGTGCCATTTCTATCACAGGTTTTCCCAGAATATATTAATTAATAAATCATGTTGATTTGTGGGGGAATACTCATTCATTCATTCATTTTCTATACCGCTTATCCTCATTAGGGTCACGGGGATGCTGGAGCCTATCCCAGCAGACTTTGGGCGAGAGGCGGGGTACACCCTGGACTGGTCGCCAGTCAATCGCAGGGCACATATAGACAAACAAAAACATACAAACATTCATACCTATGGACAATTTTAGTGTTTCCAATTAACCTAACATGCATGTTTTTGGAATGTGGGAGGAAATCGGAGTACCCGGAGAAAACCCACACACGCACGGGGAGAACATGCAAACTCCACACAGAGATGCCCAACGGAGATTTGAACCCAGGTCTTCCAGATCTCCTGACTGTGTGGCCAATGTGCTAACCACTCAGCCACCGTGCGGCCCTGGGTGAATACTATTATTGCTAAAAAAATACATTTAAGCAAATGTGACGTATTTTTGCCTAAATTGTAATCAGACATTGGGGGGCGGCGCCCCTGAATTGGCGGACCGAGGTGGTGCTCGCTTTTTAAGAAGATGGTGTGTTCCATCTGACTTCCTGGTCTATTCAAGGGTTCTGGAGAGGAGTATTCGCTGGATAGTCAAATCTTGGATTCCTGGTCGTGGAACTGTGGACCAGCTCGAAACTCTCGGCAGGGTCCTTGAGGGTGCATGGGACTTTGTCTAATCGGTCTACATGAGTTTTGTGCAATTGGAGAAGATTGCTAGGATTTAAAAAAATGCACACTACGTTTTAAAATTTACCAGACACATTAGGTGAGTTTGCACATGGAATTGAATTGGTATCGCCGATACCAGCCTGAATTTTATCCAGTATCGAATCAGAAATGATATCACTTGTCTTGCACATCATTGTATCACACACCGCGGCAAACTTCACTTATGTAAACACACGGAACGCGCGTTGCGTTGACATTACAAGTGGCATTTGTTTGGTCATGTGAACCACCACATGCAAAATCTGCTTTTAAACAAAAAATCCAAATTGGGAATCATGCCCTGCAGTGTGAACGTAGCCCAAGTCTGATTCCAAGGTTCTCGCCCGGAAAAGAGTGGAATGCCTTTGGGTCGGGGATGAGATCCTGCCCCAAGTGGAGGAGTTTAAGTACCTTGGGGTCTGTGAGGGAAGGATGGAACGCAAGATCGAGAAGATTGTAAACAGGTTTTCTATGCCATAACGCCGAAATATTCCGTTTATAAAAAAGGAATTCTGTTTTGTGGATATTCACTTATCACCGTAAATTGTCCCTCATTCATGGTACCACGGTTAATTGGTTCCAGACCTGACTGCGGTAAGTGAATTTTTGCAACGTAGGATTCAATAATAATAAATTCAATATTTTCATTGTCAGAACATAGAAAACCTGTTAATATTAGAGCCATGTACACAAGAACTAACTCCCCAATTGTCACCTTTACACTCCTATTATTCTTTGTTTACACCGTATTGCTAATGCGCAGGCTATGGAATGACTGCAGGGACACAAGAGATGGCCGCGGCTGCATAGCTTGCTAGCAAGCTAACTAGATAGCCTCCAATTTATATATTGTAAACTTAAGAAAGGGATTCAAACAGAGTGGGTACGAAAGACAAAGTAAGAGGCCAAAAACTTACCACTTCCACATGGGATAGGAGGATACTTCTTTTCACTCTGTCTCATGGCGTTTTTTTAGTCGCGGTGTTAAAATCCAGGTGAAGACTGCCATGATTTTATTTTGAAGCATACTTTGCACTAAGCAGGAAGTCGCTAATGTGCAATTTTAATGCTGCTTAACTAGACAGCACTTATGCTGTTGTTCTCATCATGGTCTTCATCATTTTACCTTGGTACTCTGTGACCCTTTGCTGGTGTTTTTTCCTCATCACATTTTCAGCACATAAAAACCGAGTCGGTTATTCATCTTGCACGTTTATTTGTAAGTGCTTACTTTTTGAATTCCCACTCATGTGCTTGAAGGATGCGGTGGTGGGTGGTTCATTTCATACCTGGGCCTTCAGTGGCGAGTTAAGCGACCCTATCCACCTCCGAATAGCACCACTGTCACATCAACAGTACTGTATAACAAAAGCGCCATATGTGGTATTACAGAAGTGGGATAATCATAAATGTATGGCTGGATCCGCCGTAGTTTGAAGTTTAGATAAAATGGGCTTCCGCCACGGGAAGGGGCTGATCCGGTTGCCGTTTAACGTTTGCAACTCTGGGCCAACCTCCAACATGGTTTATTATTGTATGGACTTAGAGGTTTGTTACAAACAATATTGTTGGTCATGTTGTGTAATAAAAAAGTAAATTCATTTTTGTAAAAAAAAATAAAAAAAAAAAAGATTGGTCTTGGTTTGGATCGGCAAGACTATTAAAAAAAAAATCTGATCGGAAGCCAGAAAATGTGAGTCGTGACATCCTTACCAGTCATTGCAGTCAAAACAGACTTTGATAGCAGAACAGGCGAGAAGAGGTTAATCCACGTGAGGACATATCTTGGAAAAACACGTCCTTTTTAGAGCAGCGATGAGGAGACAAAGTGATTTGCAAAGGCAAGAAAGAGCTGACTGTTACTCCTCATCAATCAGTCAGCATCTCACTCACACACTTCGATTCTGCTTTATTTTTGGTCTATTTATTGTCACTAGATTTGCTATTGCCCACCAAGCTGTCGGTGTGAGTCGTTTTTCCGTCCTCTGTAATTATTTTTATTGAGTTAATTTCCCCCCACGACCCCCACTGGTTTGTTGTGTGAAGCAGACTCAAAAGATCAGCACCAGCAGAGCCCTAAAATTAGACTCATTTGAGGTGCAAAAAACATCAGTGTTGTGTGATGCTGTGAGTCATGTGATGAGGAAAGTGTGAGAAGTCGGTTTGCGTTTTTTTTCTTGTTAAAAATAATTGAGTAATAGGCATTTGACAATTTTTGTATTCATTATATCTAAGTGTTGTATACTGTATAGTAGATTCAAATAATGTTTCCCGGGGGAGTTGTTGGTCCTGCTGCTGACAGGACATCTGATTTTGACAGTCAGAAGAGAAAAGTGGGTCTGTGTTGTCTGAGTGGACTTGATGTCTGGCTTACTCACCACTCACAGCATGTGTGGAAGTGGAATACACGACTTGGGAAAATGCTCTTCAAGGTATTTGTGGGGACACGACACAGATGATTTTATTGCTAATGTCAAATGGCTTTGAGGTTGGGACTTATTTACATGGGGGAAAAAAAAGAAAAGTATTTCTGTCAAGTACGTCTCATGAGACTTGTAGACTTTAGATCAGTTTTTTTTGTGGGAGGCATTCCCCAAATGCAAAACGAACTGA
Organism: Oostethus manadensis; assembly: GCA_024372805.1. Lineage (NCBI taxonomy): Eukaryota > Metazoa > Chordata > Actinopteri > Syngnathiformes > Syngnathidae > Oostethus > Oostethus manadensis. The sequence goes on along the minus strand of QODF01000031.1, from coordinate 3,415,249 downwards.
TTTTTAGTTTAAACCGCGTCTGGGGTGTGCACAAAAGGGGACCTAGGGGAATGAAAGTAACCCAGGTTGCTGAGACTCACTGTGCCACACTATTTAGTGGCTTATTGGGGTTAAAAGATAAGGGACTCTTTGAAGTGGGATTTCGCATAGAAAACCTGTTTACGACCTTCTCAATAAGGTTTTTAAAGTGCTCATGACACAAAAACACGTTAATCTTATTTCCACCATGAAAAACGACATTAAAAGGCATATTTGCTGTGTTACGGGTGTGCTCGAATGTTTTAAAGTATTTATTTACTCATACAAATTGTTATATTTTTTCTGGTCTGGAGGAGGCGGAGCAAGCGAAGTCAGATCCAGACAGTCCCACTCGGAACTTCCGCTTCACTATAATGCTTTCTCTGATATTATGCTCCACTTCTCTGTGAATTTCTGTTGTCATGTATACCTTTGTTGTGTGCGCGCTTGTTTTAAATGAATGAATGAATCAATATACCACGATAAACATATTCCATTCCGTACCATTTTTCTCCGCTTATCGGGGTCCGGCTTGCGGGGGCAGCAGTCTCAGTAGAGAAGTCCAGACTTCCCTGTCTACGGCCATCTCTTCCAGCCCCACCAGGAGGACATCAAGGCGTTCCCAGGCCAGCTGGAGACATACGGTAATCCCTTCAGCATGTCCTAGGTCTTCCCCGGGGTCTTCTCCCGGCCGGGCATGCTCCGGGCAGCATCCGGACTAGACGGCCGAGCTCCACACCCGATCTCTTAAGGTGATTCCCGCCACCCTACGGAAGAAACTCATTTCCGCCACTTGTATCTCGTTCTTTCGGTCATGACCCATAACTCATGGCCATAGGTCAGGGTGGGAACATAGATCGATTGGTAAATAGAGAGCTTTGCCTTCACGCTCAGCTCTCTCTTCACGACAGCTTGGTACAGCGCCCGCATTACTGCAGACGCTCCACCGATCCTTCTGTCCACCTCACGCTTCAACCTTCCCTCAATCTTGAACCAGACCTCAAGATACTTGAACTCCTCCACCTGGGGCAAGACCTCACTCCCAACCAAGAGGTTACAACCTACCCGTTTCCACTGTGAAAATCTGTTTGATAACATGTATAATGCTTTGAATGCTTGTCGCTATGGTGGAGTAGTGTAATAATACAATATTTAAATAAGACATGACTTACTCTGTTCTGTGGCAACTTTGTGTCGTACTTCTTCTCCTTTTTTCTGGTGTAGCATAGCATCAGGAATAGCATCATTGCATCCAAAATGTGTTTTACGGTACTTTTAAGCCGAAAGCTTCTCGTAAAGGCGTTCCTTCATTGCAGCCTGCAGTGAAATGAACAATGCAAAGGCGGGCATTCATTTGTCTATGGATCTCTGTACTTGCGTTGTCCATTTTAGTCTTAAACCTTCGTCTTTTGGAAAAGAAAACAAACGTACAGTATCACTTGGATACCATGAACAGCCAGCGACACAGCAGCGTTTTGGCGTGACTTCTATTTTGATGGAATAATGCACCGAACCAAGTCGATGAGTTATCTCGAGAAAGTGTTTGCACTTGGGAGACGCCCCTTTTCTGCGACTGGAGTTTGTCATCGCTCCCGCCATGCACAATAAATGTACTTTTTGCGAACTTACCGTTCTCTTTAAAAAAAAGCACCAAGGTGGAGTTTACGTACAGACAATATAGAACGTATTTAACCCAAGCTGATAAATCATGTCAGTGACCCAGGGTCACAGACAGATTGTAGCAAGGTCGAGCCAATCTAAGCAGTCCACACATGTAGTAGTAGGAGCCTTCTGGGAAGTGTCGCAGATGTGTTTCAGCAAACATCCTAAACCAGCTACAGCTGTCCCCATCTCATCTCATTACACATTTTCCTGTCCGCACTTGTCACACGTCGTTTAGGTTTTCGGCGTTCCCGATCATCCCTCGTCACATCTCGTGTGATTTGATCGGACTGTTGCTGCGGCTTGAGTTTCCTGGAGAGCCAAGTGCGCTCATTTACATATAAATAACGTCCGTGTCCAAGTTGGCAAGGTCTTGCTTATTTGTCATTGTAATGTATGTGTGTGCGCATTGCCCAATTTTGAATCTGCTGCAGTCTGCCTTTGATGGCCTTCATGATACTGTGATGGCTTTTCCATTTGGATGAATGCAATGGAGTCAGGCTGGAACAGAGAACTGGCGTGTGATCATTTCATCTGCAGCGAAAATACTTGAAAAAATGGTGAGAGAAAACTGCATCTTTTCAAGTTATTTTCTGGGTAATGTGAGTTTGGCAATATTGAAATAGGATTATTACGTAACATCTTTAAGGTTTTGAGACACGGATCATGTCTCTCTTCTCCATATACCGTACATCCAAAATAGACCAGACTGGGCTCCAAGTCCCGTTTTTCTCACAAGTTCACACTACTATTAGATGTTTCAGGAGGCTTGGAAGTGGAAGTAGCAAAGTGAGCTTTGGTACACTGAAAGCTTAGGTACAATGGCCGGTGTACATGCAAAAAAAAGGCAAGAAACGCACAAAAAGTGTTGCTGAGATGTGCTTGTTCAAATATTTAGTTCGTCTTCTATGCGTGTCGAGATGTTGGTCTTTCATGATCACCACGACCACATTCTCCATGAACAAAAAAAACAACAACAGCAATTTGGGGAATGGCAAAAATCCCTCGGCCGAAAAATAACACGTGACCTTGTCTTTACTCTACACACTCACTGAAAGTATTTTCAAATCATCAGACTGAAGACAAACTCAAGTCCCGAGTTATTATGTCAAAGTCCAGATGCAAGAGTCCACACCTCTGGGTAGGACTGTCATGGTATGGGGCTGCATGAGTGCTTCCAGCATTGGGGAGCTGTGGGTCATTGAGCTCAAATCTAGAGCTGCAACGATTAATCGATGAATCGATTATCCGAATAATCGGCAACTATTTTGGTAATCGATCAATTGTTTCATTTAAAAATGTACTATAAATATTCTGATTTTAGCCGCTCTATTAACTATTTTTTTTTTTAATCCTTGGTGATCCATGAAAGGAAACATATCATCTTTTGTGTTTGAGGCAAAACAAGATAATTCCCATACATCACCTTTGACTTTGGAAAAGAGCTATCAACATTTTTGCCTCTTTTTGATATCTTGCAACGCAAACCATTCCTGAGATGTGTGTGTAGAGCACGTGTAAAAGCATTTCCACACCAAGTATCTCCCATACTTGTACTTGTACTTAGGAAAATGCCTACATTTCTGCACTCTCTCCATTATGTCTTACCACTCATACAGACAAAACCTACTGGTAGAACAGGGAAACTGCAGTAGAGTGTTTGTGACGTTTGTCAACTGATGGTTTATACTTTGCTACGTCAATTTCGGTGACTGTGATCTTTCTCTTTGCTCTGATTTTTGGAGGGAAAACGTCCATTTGTGCATTCTTAAAGGGATTACTGCAAAGAAGGGAAAATAAAAAATGTCTTAAAAAATCCGAGAGACAAGTAAGCGGGGGCGGGAGTCCCGCTCATATCGATGTCCCGTCTATATCGATGTTTTTGATATTGTTCTTATGAGATATATCAATATTTTAATAGCATCTGTATATTGCCCAGCCTCATCATGTACTGTACCATCATGTCCTCCCTCCCTTGGGAAACATGGCTTCCGACATGATAACGAGCCCAAACACACCTTCAAGTGTGTTGCTGAGGAAGGTGAACGTGAGGATGATAAAGTGAGCAAATTGAACTCAACTGAGCACTTGCGGGGCATCCTCAAACCGGAGGCTGATCCACCAGCTCTGTGAAGAGTGGAAGAGCGTCTCAGGGGGCATGTGCAGCTCTGCTGAATTTCATGCCTAAGAGGATTAAGGCAGTGCTAGATAATCACTGTGTTTACACTAAATATCGACACCAAAGACACAATTTGGACATGTACACCGTGGCATACTCACCTCTTTTGACAATAATGGCTGTATGATTTCTAAGCTGTACACTGACAACGTTAATTTATATCCAGATTCCTATTCTACAATGTTGTCCATTGAGAAGACGTAATTAAAATATGAGATACTGTACTTCTTGCCAAAGGAGTGGATATTTATTCAGAAGTATAGATTATACAGTGGTATGCAAAAGTTTGGGCACCCTTGATAATTGTCAAGATTTTCCTTTATAAATCATTAGTTGTTTTGATCAGCAATTTCAGTTAAATATATCATATAGCAGACGAATTCGGTGATATTTGAGAAGTGAAATGAAGTTTTTAGGATCTACAGAAAGTGTGCAATAATAATAATAATTATTATTCATAAATATGGGCANTGAGTGGTTAGCACATTGGCCACACAGTCAGGAGATCTGGAAGACCTGGGTTCAAATCTCCGTTGGGCATCTCTGTGTGGAGTTTGCATGTTCTCCCCGTGCGTGTGTGGGTTTTCTCCGGGTACTCCGGTTTCCTCCCACATTCCAAAAACATGCATGTTAGGTTAATTGGTGACTCTAAATTGTCCATGGGTATGAATGTGAGTGTGAATGTTTGTTTGTCTATATGTGCCCTGCGATTGACTGGCGACCAGTCCAGGGTGTACCCCGCCTCTCGCCCGAAGTCTGCTGGGATAGGCTCCAGCATCCCCGTGACCCTAATGAGGATAAGCGGTACAGAAAATGAATGAATGAATGAAAAAATATGGGCACCCTTTTTGTTTTATTGATCTAAATACCTTGGTTTACCCTGGTAAGCTCATTGACCCTTGACCTACATACACAGGTTTTGCCAGTCATGAGAAAAAGTATTTAAGGTGGCCAATTGCAAGTTGTTTGTCTCTTTGCATCTCCTTCAAAGTGTGGCAACATGGGAGCCTCAAAACAAATGTCAAATGACCTGAGAACAAATATTGTTCAATGACATGGTTTGGGGGAAGGACACAAAAAGCTAGCTCAGAAATTCTGTCTGTTATTTCGACAAACTGACCCTCTAATAAACTAAACAGGGATACATAAACACAGGCTTTCTTTCTATCTATCACTTCACCTCACACTCTGCTCAGTTTGCACATTTGTGGACTTGAAACAGCACAAGTCACTTTAAAGACTCTCACTACGACACTTTAGTGACCATCTGTCACACACACATATCACTTGCCATTCTTGCACGTCACGTCATATCTCCTGTACTTTTGTACTTTATTATTTTTTATTTGTATTATATTGTATTTTTGTACTTTATTTTATCTCATATTTTATACCTATTTTATTTTATTTTATTATTGTGTATTATTTTTCATTTCTTTTCATATCTTTCATTTCTTTTTATCTATCTTTATCCCTTAAATGGTTACAGGTTGGACAGTCGTACAATACATTTCACTGCACGTCGAACTCTGTATGTATATGTATGTGACAAATAAAATCTGAATCTAAATATTGATGTTTAAATAATTATTGCACACTTTCTGTAAATCCTAAAAACTTCTCACTCACGCCTCAAAAATTGCTGTGTTTGTCTGCTATGTGATATACTTAATTGAAATTGCTGATCCAAACAACTAATCATTTTTAAAGGCCCAAACTTTTGCATACCACTGAATAACGGACTTAGTGCAGTGTGGCAATAGTTTGAAATTCTGCAAAATGAATAAAAGAAACATGAACATTATCGGGTGCGGTACCCCAAACAAGAGCTTAGATGGTGTTGTTGTGCGAATGCTGGAATTCTGTATAAAAGCCTCATATACAGTATATATTTCATTGTGATCATTTTTCACTTCGTCTTATTCTGCCTCATTTTTTGCCTCGTTCTGCCTCCTCCTCCGTTTCCTACTCCAATTCAAACAAATCTAACATCAAAATGTTCAGACCTCGGGACAAGTGTGCTACCAACTCAGACTTTTCAAAATATTCCAACATTTAGTGCAAGTTCTCTAAAAAATGAATGGGTAATTTAAACGGCACCCTCTACTGGTGAAAAATCAGTTTCACATTTTACATGACGGAATCTGCTGATTCTCCGGCAGTGACGTGGCTTGCTTGAGTGTGTTGTTCCCAACCCAAAGATTTGATTCCCGTGTTTGCATTCATCATGTTGTATAAAATTATATTACATCAGACAAAAGTTACTAAGAGGAGACAGTGCATTTTAAGTTATTGATAACGTTGATTTGTGATTGCAACCATTTGACCAGAACTGCAGAAGTTGCATGGCTCAGCTGGAAATGAGTCCAAACCCAGAGTTCAATTGCACAGGTGAGCTTTAAATTCCAGGCTACGTTTGGCATACTTCTGTAGCATTTCAGTCTAAATTCAGCTTCCAAATTGCTCCTATATTCATTCTACATTTCAACTTTCATACATTTTCAAAGCATTTCAGTTCCGCTTCAACTTTCCAGCATTCACATGTAATGTCTACTGACATCGCCTCATTTAGTTTCTCTACTTCTTATTACACCTCCTTTTTTTTTTTTTTTTTGTCTACAAAACTCCTCCCACATTTCTCAACCGATTCACGGTGGAATATTGTATCACACCTTTGTCACAATATTCATCCTATATATCAACATTCCTAGGTTATTCAACATTTTTGTATACTGTCTACATTCCAACATTCATAAATTTCAACAGCATTTCAGTTCAGCTCTTCCTTCACACGCAATTTCAAGTTGCTTCATCTAGTAGAACAGTCATCCTCGCCCACCTCTTTTTTTTTTTTTTTTCAAATATCGCGGCTTCAAACTATCATGGTTAAAAAAAAAATGGTAATATTGTCTGGCAACCAGTCCAGCCAGGGTGTACCCTGCCAACCCTAATGAGGACAAGCAGCATAGAAAATGGATGGATGGATAGATGTTGGTTAATAAATAATGCTGTTTTGTGGTTGAGTATGGCCTATTATTAGTCATAAAATATTTATATTGAAGGCATTCATAAGACGCATTCAAAGACGTTGTGAATATTATGTAGCATTCCACATTGATCACCAGGTGTCAGTAATGTCACTGTTGTGTGTAAACCGTGTCAAGCTTAAACTCAACTCTGAACTCTGACATCACTTCCTGTCCGCCCGCCTCTCAGCTTCCCATTTACAGCGACACACAAGAGCGCGAGTTTTATTCGTGTTAGTTTATTCATCTTTATGTCTGCTATATTGGGTAATACGATTGTATGAGGTGATCGTCTGAGGCCTCTAATAATGTAAAACAACAGTTAGAATGTCATAACCATGTTTCATATGCTCCAACTATGAAAATATTTGCTTTATAAATAAAGAGCCCTACCTCACAGAAATTCACTCATCACAGTGGGGTTTGGAACCAATTAACTGCGGTAAATGAGGTTTTTGGTACAACACCTGCTCCATTATACTGTTGCAGCAATTACTCAATCATCACAGCTATAATGCTTATTTTGATTTGAATGTACAAAACTTCATCAAACTCAGAATCAGTCCATCTCAAAATTACGTCAGTTCAGGGTCAGCAGGTAAGTGGAAATATTCAGCGGCAGAATGTATGGCAGCCCCCCCCCTTCCTCCCCTTACTTTCACATTGTCTGTTTTTTGTGGGCCACAATTACAGAGCTCACGAAAGCGCTTAAGAGTCTCATGAATATTTACATCTTAGAGGGGAAGTGTCAGGGGGGACCCATGTGTGGCTGGTCTTCCCTAATTATGGTGATGGGCTTTACTAGCAGGCCACACACACACACACACACACACAAAGGACAGAAAATGATAAAAAGCTTCCAATTAGAGTAAAGTTAAATACAAACACTGCCAGTATGCACACACACACACACACACACACACACATACCCCCATATACTCAGCAGGCCACCAGTAATAGTGCAGCTGCGGCTTGCAGCTGCTTCTCTCTTGCACCTTATTGTCTAAAAGTGAACTAATGATGGACACGGGATGACTCATTAGAATGACTAGTAGGCCTTCCCCCTCCCCTCAACATTTTAAATAACAGCGTGACTCATGGTATGGCATCACTGAGAATGGTTGAGCGTTGTTCAAGAAGATGTTCATGGAGCGAATGCTCATAACAAATGAGGAAAAAGAGTTACAGAAGCAGAATGAATGAAATGGGAGAAGATGGCTTTGGCCTGAGGGATGAAGGATGACACATAAAGCCAGGAGAAAAATGGAAGCATCTTGTACGGGTGCGTGTAGGCAGAGAGAGGAAGGAAGGGAAAGGCTGGCGAGCGAGAGCACATCAGCCAGAAGGAGGCTGGTGCTGCAGTGAGTCATTTCAGACAAGAGAGATGGCAAAGGATGGAGGTGACTAATCATAGGACACAAGTGAGGAGATGTGGGGGAAGGCGGCGGGGCCCAAAGAGCAATATGAGAATGATAAGAAATGTGATATAGGAAGCCGCAAATAGACGCGTCTCTCTCTGTCCGCCCAGGTGAAGAGGGAAGGTCGGGAATCTAAACACTAGGCTGCTAAATCCCAGAATAGCAAATAGCAATATGATAATGCGCCATTGATAGCAGCGGTTGGATGTGTATACCCTATAAATTCTTAAAGTGTATACTGGAGCTGAACCGCAATCGAGGCAGGGCTATGGTGCTTGGGGCTTTAAATTCACATTTGCACATTCTCATTTTACTGAGAGATCACAGCAAAGTCGAGCGTGAGCCAGCCTTATGAATGACATATATAAATGACAACTATTTTGATATTTGAGTAATGTTTTTTCTTTTTTTTTTTTACTTTAAAATGTAAAAATCCCTTGACTTCAGCCTGTCAAATGTGAATATTTTGACATTTCCTAGGAAAGCCGATTCGATTTTTGTTACAGTCTTGCCAATCATATCCGGCACGATCCCTTTTTTTTTTATAATAAACTTTTGTTACAAACAGTTTACTGACACACACCAGCTCCATCAGTAAAAAAAGCCCAGCAGCGTCTCGACTTCCTGAGAAGGCTGAGGAAAGCCCATCTACCCCCCATCCTCACGATGTTCTACAGAGGGACCATCGAGAGCATCCTGGGAACTGCAGCGTTTCGGATCACAAGACCCTACAGAGGATAGTGAGGACGGTCGAGAAAGTCATCGGAGTCTCTCTCCCCTCTGTCGTGGACATTTACACCACACGCTGCATCCGCAAAGCAAACTGCATTGTGGACGACCCCACACACCCCTCACACACACTGTTCACACTGCTTCCATCAGGGAAGCGGTTCTGGAGCATTCGGGCCCTCACAACCAGACTGTGCAACAGTTTTTTCCCACGAGCCATCAGGCTTCTCAACACACAGAACTTGAATTGATACATATGATCCTTCACCATTTCATTCCATATTCATGCACATCTCCATCATATTCATATTTATTATAACTATGTTTACTTTTACGTGCTATTTTGCACCTTTTGCTGCTATGTATGCTATTTTTGCACATATTGTACTTTCACATCCTGTTTACAGTTTCTGTAATACAATCCCATTACATTTTGGGTTTTTGGTCGGTGTTATTACTTTATGCTCTTTGTTGTTTGTCCTGCACTGTCTTGTCTGTTTTTGCACACGATGCACTTTATGTTCTAAGTTAGTCCTCAGTTCTCTGTCGTGTTGTATGTGGATATATGTTGTTTTATGTAGCACCAGGGTTCTGGAGGAACGTTGTTTCATTTCACTATGTACTGCATCAGCTTATATGGTTGAAATGACAAATAAAAGCTTCTTGACTTGACTTGACTTTTGTAATTGAATATGAAAACAGCTCTTCACAGCATTACAAATAACGCCACCTACACTTTGCTGAATTTACTTGATTAGAGAGCATGACCAACGATATGGTTTGGCTTCTGTAGCAAACATCTTTGAGTCAGGTTCCTAAAGCAATAAAAGGTTAAACTTGAAAAAAACTGGCTTGCAAAATACTTTTAGGGTAGGACTAATTCTTTGACCGTACTGGGGAATGGAAGAAGGGAAAGCACAGCAAAGATGAACAAAGTTTAACTTTATACCTCAAAGCAAGTCAATTGTTCTTTGACGGGGCCCGCGCAACAAAGCGTAGGTTTACTCTCTACTGAAATGCATTCCGACTCATTTAACTCCACATGGAAGTATACCAAAGGTGTATATTTAATAAGTAGTTTTGGTGATAAGTCGGTGAGTGTGTGTAATTATTTTTTTTTTTTAACAGGGCGGAAAGCTTCTGTTGTCCTGCTGTTTGAGAGCTCGCGGTCCCGACATCAGGCTAGTCTCACCGCCACCACACACCGCCTTTCATCAGGCCACTTCAAGGCCCTCAGAGGGGAAACCAGACCTCGGCTGCACGCTGTGAGGCCATGCTGCTGTACACGCAGACACACGGCTGGGTTTAGGAGCGCAATCTCCAATTCAAAGACGCACAGGCACGTGTTTCAGCCTACAGGTTGATAGTGTATGTCTTCAGTTTGACTGGGGTTGAGCCCACCCTGCATATGTGTGTTTGTCACGGGGAGGTTATGGCAGCATATCATCAAGTCAGCTGGATGGTTGGAGTTGATGAAGGAGCACCATCATATTTATCATCAGTGGAAGGCGAGACAAGAGAAGGCAAGCAAAAGTAATTGCATTACAACGTCAGACTCGAACAGAAATGCATTAATAGGTTTAAGCTTGCATTCTGTCAAAACATATCCGGAGCACAAATTTTTAGATTAAAGGAACTCCCCCGAATAGGGTATTGCGGTTTGTGGGTCAGCAGGATTATGCAAAGGCTACTTAACAAGACTTAAAATTGTGAGAGCAGTGTCATAAAGGCAGGACTCTTAATGACAGACTGAAGGCATACGCAGATGTTTATGTGTAAACGTGTACAATTTGGTGTTAAGTCAAAGGTCTTGCACGGTGACATAGTGCTGAGCATGTCTGCTTCACAGTCAGGAGATTTGGCTTTGTCTTGGGTTCTCTCCCCTTCATCCTCAAAACATGCATGTTCAAAAACATTTTGGGTTAACGTGCTCAACAAACATTTTTGTCATGCTACCAACATAGATAAATAAACAACTATGGAAACCCGTCTATCCGTCCATTTTCAAACGCTTATCCGAGGTCGGGTCGTGGGACAGCAGCCTAAGCAGGGAAGCCCCGACTTCCCTCTCCCCGGTCACTCGTCCAGCTCCTCTCAGCAGATCCCGAGGCGTTCCCACGCCAGCTCTAACGTGTCCTGGGTCTTCCCCGAGGCCTCCTACCGGTTGGACGTGCTCTGAACACGTCCATAGGAGGCGTCCAGGAGGTATCCTAACCAGATGCCCGAACCACCTCATCTGGCTCCTTTCAATACGGAGGAGCAGCGGTTCAACTCCGAGTCTCTCCTAAGAGGCCAGTGCTTCTCACCCTATCTCTAAGGGAGAACCCTGCGGAGAAAACTCATTTCGGCCGCTTATACCCGCGATCTTTTCCTTCCAGTCACTACCCAAAACTCATGACCATTGGTGTGGGTAGGAACGTTTTCCGGGCCAGGACCATGGACTCGGACTCGGAGGTGCTGATTCTCATCCCAGCCGCTTCACTTAATTTCATTCCTAACTATGAAATAGGAGTGAAATAAAGTGACGATTTTAACACGCCCACCCGGTGAGTTTTCTGAACTGACAACATCTTGGGGGCCGCACGGTGGCTGAGTGGTTAGCACATTGGCCACACAGTCAGGAGATCTGGAAGACCTGGGTTCAAATCTCCGTTGGGCATCTCTGTGTGGAGTTTGCATGTTCTCCCCGTGCGTGTGTGGGTTTTCTCCGGGTACTCCGGTTTCCTCCCACATTCCAAAAACATGCATGTTAGTTTAATTGGCGACTCTAAATTGTCCATAGGTATGAATGTGAGTGTGAATGTTTGTTTGTCTATATGTGCCCTGCGATCGACTGGCGACCAGTCCAGGGTGTACCCCGCCTCTCGTCCAATGCCAGCTGGGATAGGCTCCAGCATCCCCGTGACCCTAATGAGGATAAGCGGTACAGAAAATGAATGAATGAATGAACAACATCTTGGTTGTGCCATCTCTGACCAGAACACATTTCAGGACCCAGATACAAACACATGCAGCCATGAACTCACAGCACAGCCAAGAACGTGACATATTCACACCAATAATAACGTAATATTGCGTTGTGACGTGTATGCAATGTTTTACTGGCAGTGATTGCCACAACAGCACGTTAGCCGCCTATCTAGCGCGACAAAACAAGCCGCATAGAAATCAGCACCGCATTGGCCGAGTGAAATGAAGTGGTGATTTTGACGCTACCTCCACCTCCCCAGAGGGTTTTCTGAACTAGGCTAGACATATTAGCAGGGGAAATGGGAATTGATTTACTGCCATCTTGGCACGCTTTTCCACGGTCAAATGTTTTGTGGGTTTTGGACTTTTCATTTCCATCTGCAGTGCACCACGGAAACATTTGTTCCACGAAGTTTGCCGATCATCCGAATGCTTTGCTTTAGAATTGTGAACAAGCTTACTCGGTCACCATCGAGTGTTCCAGCAAGTCTTCGGAAATAGCATCAAAATAGGTTTTGGTGCCATGGGCATATATTTATGTCCATCCATCCATTCATTTTCTACAGTATGTCTCTAATCCTAATTAGGGTCGAGGGGGTTGCTGGAGCCTATGCCAGCGGATTTGGGGGAGAGGCGGGGTACACCCTGGACTGGTCGCCGGTCAGTCACAGGGCAGACAAACAACCATTCACACCATTGGACAATTTACAGTCATGTGAATGGCTGCTTGTCTATATGTTTGCTGTGTTTGACTCACACCTATCCTAGGGTACATCCTGTCCCTCAGCCAAAGTCAGCTGGATTAGGCTCCAGCTCAGCCGTGACCCCGACGATGACAAGTGGCGTAGAAAATGGCTGAAATGTTGCAGAACTTTTTTTTTTTTTAGATATCATATTTTCCTCCACTTTGACCACGTGTAGCTGCAAACACAAGGTGTCGCCACACTTGCCGTACTAGCCCCCCCGATACGTTTTGGATTTAGATGTTACTGTATTTGATTATTTCTTCGCTTGCATTATTTCCAGGCGTCTTATCTGTGTTTACCTGCTGTGTGGAAATACCTCGCTCGGAAAATGAGTCGGCTGCTGTATTTTGTCATCCAGTCAGCACTTTGAGCTTTAGTGGTCAATATCATTCCGTGCTGTGTGCAGTGTGTGTGCGTGTGAGAAATCATCTCACTTGTCGAGAATGCCACAAGTTGCAAGGCGAATGCGTGTGAATGAGAGATGTAATATTTGCGGGGATGAGGCGTAAGGAAGAAAAGCAATGCCAAGAATATAAAGGGCATCAGGTTCACACAGTGGAGCACTTGCGGTGTTGCTCATGACTTAGTCATCCTTTTTTGGTTGTCACTTAGCAAGCATGCGGGGCAGAACGAGCGGTCTGACTTCCTCCAGTGAACATTAACTTATATTTACATGACAGATGCGTGGCGGCATGCTGAAATAATGTGATAAGAAATGCATCACTCGGCGTGGTGGGGCCCAGGTCAGTCTGTCTGTAACGGATCTCAGTGATCGCCTTGAATAAGTCAAAGGCAGCGGAGGTGCTGGTGTAACCAGAGAGTCCCACTTGCGTGTGTGTGAAGTGAAACAAAAGTACAAGGAATACGCATTCAGCCTCACTGAGCTGGCAAATGGCAATAATTCCTGGTCTAATATGTTTTATACGGCTCCAGGGAAGTATTTGCTCCCGTTAAGGCTGCAGTGGAGATATGGAAACGATGCAGCAGATGATAAGACGCTCATTATTCAGTTCCTATTTTTGGCTGCGTAGTCCCACTCTCATTTTCACGCTTACTGTGGAGACATCATCCGTGTTGGCCTCCATCCTACTTAAATCTGACATGCATGGTGGTCAGTCTGTGTGCATGTGTGGGTCGGCATTGGGGTCACTCTCCTGGAAGGAGTAACAACCAAAAGCGTGATAGAAGCAAAATTGAAAGTTGTTTTTTAAACAATTTGCATGAAAAAATAAAGTATCACGCTGATAAATATTGGCACATCATCTTTGTCAATATAAGTTATTATTATTATTTTGGGGGCATGGCAGCGGAGGCATGCACCCTCGTTTAGAAATACTATTGAGAAACTAATATTATCTATTTATTTATCTTTACGATACAGACTGAACTCAAAACTTAAACCAGCGAATTGCAACAAAAAGGAGAGCAGTGAAGCCTACCGGATGTCCCGATCCGACCTTCAGGATTGGGATCGGCTGCAGATCGGCTGTCATTTCTAGATGGCCACAAGATCGGGCCGGTCCAGTTGCCGTAAATCTGGGCCGCACTCCAACATGATAGGTGCGGTAAATGTGCCTAAAAACTGGTTACCTGACAGACATGTCCGCGGGGTACCGTGGTGAAGTTACTTTGACGTCGGATGCTGACTTTTTTTCACGTTGTGTGCGAACCACGGCGGTTACGTTTGCGATGTGCGATGCGTTTTGTTCCTCGTTTATCGCGGTTAATTGGTTCCGGGACCGCCTGCAGTAAGTGAATTTTCGTGAACTGTAATATTAATTCATATTAATAAATGGAATATTTTTGTAGAAAACCTGTTTATGACTTTATAAATACGTTTTTCCCATTATTAGAGATACGCAGAGATGAAATAACACTTACAGTCCTAATATTCTTTGTTTACACCACATTGCTAATGAGCAGGCTACGGGATCGCTGCAGGGACCAGCTACATCATGAATGCGCTACATCATGAATGTATTTATTTTTATGTAAATTCTACCCTTCCTTCCTTGTCGCAGGGGTAAATTCAACGGATCAGTTCAGAACAACGGAAAGAAAAACTTGGAAATGCTGGTGATCACTGATTTGCTCATTTCGCTGTCCATCAAAAAGGGATTCCGCTTTAGACGGATCATCCAATCATCATGCAGAAGTTTGGTGCACAATTAGTTCTTATACTTTGGATATCAGAGCAGCTCAAATGTTCCATTGATTTGTATTATTATTATTATTTTTGTTATCTTTGTGAAAAATGGCAATTTTTTCCCAAACGGGCTGACATTGACATCAGTTTGTGTTTTATGCACAACAGACACAAATAAAATAAGAAATGCTGTTTCTCCTAATTATTCAAAGAATTTGCAGTATAATTTAATGTGGTTATAGTCTGTGTGTCCTGCCCCTTTCTGAAGACTGACCTACATACCTGTGGTGTGTGTACCCCTGGAAGTCATTGGCTTCTTCTGGTCTTTGAAACAGGGGATTCTTATACATTTAATATCATTTTAGCATTGCTATCTGCTGGGCTGACTAGCAAGCTACTCCCCACAAAAAGGCGATGATGAACCAATGAACAAGCAAAACTCCAACTAATGCTGGGATTTTGTAGTTGGCTTACAATGTAGTATGTACAAAGGAATAAAAAAGAATAATAATTCACCCCAGAAGAGACTTCACTGCATCGCACGCAGAAAAGGGGGGGGGGGGGAAACACTCTGCTGCTGCTGTCATCTGCATCTGGCTGCTGTCAGTCAAAATCAGTGACAGCCCTGCTCCATAGACCAGTGAAGTTCAGCTTTCCCGGAAGTTATGTTTTTTTGGTGGTTTATCCAATCAGGGTCTTACTTTCCTGTTGTGATGTTCCATGCGCTGAAACTAGAGCTTCAGTGGAGATTTACTGTAGCGTCCGTGCTACTAGAGTAGCGAAGAGAGATCGCGTCAAAAAGAGAGCAAACTAATTTAAAAGCAGATTCATGCTGAACACGCTCACAAAAATACGTCCATTCTGGCACTTTGAATGCAGTTTTAGGTGTATGCCACATTTAGGTTTGACAATGCACATTTAACCACTTATTTCATTACATTTTAATATGGTATTTTTGCCAAAACACATTTTCAAATCCCTCAAATGTGACTGTCATCTTTTTTTTCTTTGACCATAAAGCCAATTAAACTAATTAATAGCTGTGTTTAGGATGATTGTATCTAATTATGTTCAATTCATACATCACACTCATAATATTTCATTTTTCCAAGCGGCACCATTGCTACAAAACAGCTGTATTGTTAAATGCATATGAACTGTCAAAAACAATGCTCCCCTGGCTTTACAGTAGAAAGGGCCGCCTAACCTGCAAAATTAGTTGTCAACAGTACTGACACTAAAACACTGTATCCGGATGATATTCATTTGCAGAAATATTGATACACCTCTCCCTCGCCGCAACCAGTTTTAGTGGAAAATGAAATACGCAGAAGTGCAGTTTGGAGGTACTTTGCTTGTGAGGCAAACAAAGAAGGAACGTCAAAGGATGTTAAGTCTGTGTGCAAGCGGTGCAACACGTCGAGTAGTACGTCAAGCCTGGCGAGGATCGACCTTGCCTTTACGATGAATTTTAACGGGTTAGGAAATTTCCATTTCAAACTAATTACTGATGTTATCGTGGCCTGCATTGATGTTGCCTGTCCTAATTATTAGCCATTGCCTGCAGCCAGTGGTCAAAGGCTGACTTCACGTTAATGGTTAGAGGCCACTGTAAAAAAAAAAATTATTATTATTTCTGTCTGGCTTGTCAGACATTGTATTTAGACGTCTTGCACAGCATAACAACCTCAAAATATTGTTTCTACTGTATTTTTGCCATTTGTTTTATTTACATTACAGGCCCAAAGTTTGGACACACCTTCTCATTCAGTGTGTTTTCTTTATTTTCATGACTATTTACATTGTTAAAGCTCAAAAGTATGAATGCACACTGGAACGCTCGTGTGGGGAATTATTTCCCCCCAGGACGGCTCGATTGTGGAGGAATCTCATTACAAACACTAAATTCAACATGTTGAATTGACACTATTGACTTCATGGAGCGTGAATGGAAGCTAGGGTTTTTTTCGCATTTAATTAACAGATCTTTTATTCAGTAACCCAAACCACATGCACACTATGCTGGTAACACAAACACAGCTCTCTAGCATTAAAGCTACATACAGAAAAAAATGGACAAAGATGTTGGGACACACCTTTGAAACAGTTGCAACTTTGTAGGAACCATTTGAGGAAGACCTAATTAGGACCTAAAGTAACCATCAGCTCTGAAAAAATGTCTTAATAAACTTAAGCACTTAATTACAACATAAAACAACCAAGGCGAGACAGTAGCGATAAGACAAAAAACATTGAATAAGCAAAATAACTCTTCAAATTTACAGTGCAATAATACATAATAAGTTAATAAGTGCAGTCCTGTTTGTTGTTTTTATCGCTCCCCCCTCTGCATGGGAGAGGAATGATCTGCTCAGTCTGTCAGTGGAGCAGGACAGTGATAGTAATCTGCCACTGAAGCTGCTCTACTGTCTACTGGGAGATGATGCTGTTCACTGGATGACGCTGGCCGTCCATGATGGAAAGGAGCCTCCTTGGTGTCCTTTGCTCTGCCACAGACGTCAGAGTCTCCATCTCAGTGCCAACGACAGAGCCTGCCTTGCACACCAGTTTGTCCAGGCGTGTGCAGTCCTTCTTTTGGCTCCAATTGTGGGACCTATATGTGATGTATTTTTAATTGTTGGAAAATAGCATGATATGGGATTTTTAACTGGTAAATGACCAGCCCGCTGATGAGTTGAAGTGAGGAAGTGGGAGGTGGGGGGCTTAGAGAGTCATGGACAGGCAGACGGGCGCTTACCCAGAGCTGCTAATCCCAAAGTAAAGTTGATTAGTTTGCAGGCTGGTGCCACCACTCAAGTGTGCCAGGGGGGCGGGGTTGATCTGCTGTAAGATTCTGAATATTAGTTACCAATGCGGTTTAGCATCACTTAGCACTTTGCCCGACACCTCAGCTTCTCTAAGGCCCACCGCTACCTCTACAGCACAAAAACAAAGACGACACAAACTAAATCACTAAACAAAAAAAAAAGTATTTATTATTTCATTATTTATGTATTTATTCATTAAAAAAAACATCAACTCAAGCATATTTCTTTTTATGCTTGTAATACAAACATAGTTTTTTTGTAATATAATGAAACCTCGCTTAACATAAAAAAATGCATGCCATAATTTTGCCTCGGCTTGCGTACAATGTGGCGCAGGTTTTGCCGTGTTATTAATACACAACATGTGCTGCCCGTCTATGACGTCATCACGACGTCATCGTCTATGACGTCATATGCTCGATGAGGTTTGTCGTAGTAAACTTCCCCAGTTCTGTGCCACCACAAGAAACTTGTACATGACAAGTTTTGCACTCAGCCACTGCTGCCACACAGCTGACCTTACTCCTGCTCCTTGCTACTTTGTTAGTGTTCTAGCAATCACTGTTGATGTGATCTCGTGGACTCTATCCAGCCGCTGCTTAAGAGACATCGTGTTTGGAATCTGGAACTCCTTTTATGAGTACCAGTATCGGAGATTTGAGATGCAGACCGATACAATCCGATATTGTTGATTTGTTTTTTTTTTGTTTTTTTTTGGCAGATCTCAAATGTCATTGGATTGGGAGTTTGCAAGTGTGTTGTTGAGTGTCATCATCCATGGTTGGCAAGCTGACGGGGGAAATTGTTACAACACTATTTACAAAGTGTGCGTGTGTTTGCGTGAGAGAGAGAGAACAAGAGAGGGAGGTTTGTTGGGACAAGAGACATTTAATCAAGCAGAAATGGCAAGCGGCCAAATGAGGAAACAATGACGCTGTCATAAGTTGCGGCGGTGGTAGCGAAGACCACCCCGTGCGTGTCGGCAGCAGTACGCTCGTGTAGTATGACAACAAAAGAGTGCGTGTCACCCGGTGTGACTTGGCTAAATGGGTGCCTTTGCGATGTGACACGCGGGAAATTGGAAATAGGATGACAAAGTCTGGAGCTTAAAATGCTGAGCAGCACAACGTGAGGATGTCAGAGTGATGTGTGTTTGCACGCGCAGCCGCATATGTTTATGTGTTGCGTGCATCCCAGCGTTCGTGTATGATGGAGTACCTCTACCGTGTGGAGGAGGCGATGTTTTCATGAAAGTTTATTCCTTTATTTTGCAAAAACGTCCCCTTCTTGAAAATGTTAAGTGCCGGTATCCTGCATCAAGATAAAGGTGCAGATTGAGGAATGCTTTATTTACAATTACGGGTTTGTATAATAGGCAGTTAACCTGCGATGAAGAAGTATGCTGATTGTTTGCAATCGTGTCTTAAAGCCACCGAGGCACAAAGAAACCAGCAGCAGCGCTGTTGAGTCTTATCCGAGTGCTTTCTGATGACTACCATGGATCGGATCTTGTCCGCGTGCTGTGTGTGACTGACCTTTCACCCTTGGCCCTTCTGTGGCCACAATGACGTCGTTGAACTGTGAGCATCAAGTCCAAAGTACACTACGTCAACGTTGAGAAACCATGAATTCATTTTACACGGGTCTAATTATCAGCGAAAAATAGATGCTGAATGTATCACACTGGTTTCAGCTTAGTTTTTACCCTCTTTGCATCTGATATCACTTAAAAGGCTTAATCTACTCCGTAATTTCAGTATTGATGGTTTCCTGTCCGGCAGCATGTTCCAATATGCAATGAGATAATGGATCAGCGTCTCCTGATTACACTCCTATCTGTCTGTTTTTCATTCCGACTTTGTGCACGTGTGCATGTTTTGTGTGTGTGTGTGTGTGTGTGTCACGGTCCAGAGTTCACTCTTCATATTTGTGTTCACTTGAGTGCAATTTTTTCCAACTTCAAAGGCCTAAAAATCATTATGTATCACATTTTGGCATTAATCCAAGTGCACTACGCGGGCAAAATAGTGGGTAGCAGTTTGTCGGAATTTTTGTCCGTTTTGCTCGGAAAAACATTCGTGAGGTCAGGTGTAACTAGTGTTTGATGATACTACGGGTCCTAATTAGGTCTTCCTCAAATGGTTCCTACAAAGTTCCAACTGTTTCAAAGGTGTGTCCCAACATTTTTGTCCATGTCATATAATTTGAACACTATTTTATTTACATGTTCTGGTCTTATTGGAGACTTTTGGAAGGCTGCAGTCTAACTGCGGGCGGGGAAAGGTTATATGCTTGACTTCATCGTCTATTTTGCGTGTTTGTCCGTAACAAATTTGCATGCGATTGTTAAAGAAGGCTAAAAAGAAACGATGTGTTGTAACAAAAAACTATAGCTGTACATTATAGCTACTGCACTGTTTCTGTAGTGTACTGCATATTCCATCTTTAGTGTGATTGAACTGCAATAGTTTCGTATTGGAATACCTGACCTATACACATTGCTTGGCATGTGGTCACTAGTGGCGTGTATGCTCAAACTAATGAAATCATGTCTTTAGGGTGGCCATCTTTAATTACAGTTTTTTCTTCTGCACGCTTGGCGGCCCATTTAATTGAGAGATTTGCCTTCTGAGGGCCATTTAACTGACAGATGAGCGCAATGTGATGAGCGTCTGAACTGTGAGGGTGAGACACCCACTCGTGCAATCTTCATATGTGCATGTGTGCAGTGCGCGCGCCTCCCTGTGCGTGTTAATGACTGGGGCTCTCTGGGGGATACGTTTGAGAAGGACATGGCACGTGGCGCAGACAGGTCAGGAGCGACAGACGTGGAGCGGCAGCTGCTGGCGAAAAAAGGAGGAGGGAGGGAGGAGAGGGGAGGGAAGCGGAGGCCGGACAAAAACCGTGGGAGGAGATGGCAGGCGGTGAGGGAGGTACCGGTTTGATTGACGGATGGGAAAAGATGGAGGAGATGTGATGAGCAGAGATGAAGAGGTTAGAGGGCACAGAATGGGGGATGAACGGGATGGGAGATCTCAGCTGGAACGCATTAGGAAAGATTTTTCTCTCGTTTTGTCTCCATCAGAAACACAAAGCCAGTTTGAGGATAGTAGAATTGCTGAAATAAACAGGAAATACTGACATCGCTCTCATGTCGCTCGTAACAGACAGACAGGGTTTGAATGTTGTGGGTGGCGTTAGTGGGAGCGGAGCTCCCATAAAGGCAGTAAAATCCTCCATTTATCTGTGTGTGTGTGTGGGGGGGGGCTACATGATCATGATCCATCCATCCATCCAACCATCCAACAGGGTCGGTGGGGTATGTTGGAACCTATACCAGCTGACATTGGGCGAGAGCGGGCATCCCCTTCCATCCATTTTCTATACCGCTTAAAATACTGCATTTTCCACGAGACAGTTTTTCTTGCAAATGACAATATTTGCTGCAATTCATCCCTATGCCGGCCATCCGGCATTGTTTATGCCCCCCAATGTCGAGTTGCCTGTGCACTTGTATTCCTGAGTTTGCACATGTAGACTTTTGCATGGTTCAATAATTGGTGTTTTATCCCCTTAGGCACCAGAGTTTTTTTCCATTTTGATGTTACGCTTTCAAAAATTTGTCGTTTAAAACTGGGTAGTCATAAAGGCATACAAAATGTCTGAATTAGTAGTGGATTTTTTGCTGAGGAGTCTTCTGCACAATGGCGAGGATAAGCGCCATAGAAAATGGATGGATGCATTAATGGTTTTGAGAATCAGCCACATCACCAGCTGCCACCCCTAACATGGTCAAGCAAAAAAAATAAAAAATAAATAAATAATAAGGATAAATTCAGCAGTGTTGCTTGTCGCAATTTGTACAATTTGTTGCAGTTTTGCCCTTAAAGAGTTAGAATGTCCTAATGATTCTCTGTCCTCCTCTCATTTTTCTCTTGTTCATTATGTATTCAGTCATTGATTTATTTATTCATTTGTTTCCAACCCTCAACAAGCTCTGAATAATACAAGAACTCCGGAAACATGGTTTTAATGTGTTTGTTTTTAAAAATAGTGGCCTTATACACTCAACCTCCGTTTCACGTTTTGTTTATCTAGGTAACCCAAACCTAAGACAACCAGTCTTTCTCGATGCCTGCAAAAAGTTTTTATTTTATTTTTGCGGAAAATGTTTTCCAACTTTCTTTTTTTTGTACTGTATTGATTTCGTTTTATTACAATACTGCACGCAACAAACCAGTATGTTTTTCCCGTGCTGTATCGTTCTGTGAAATTGAGTGCCCTGGCAAAGCACACATTGAGTGCGAAGGGTGAAATAAAGGTGCAACTGCCAGCAAAGCCGGTGTGAAGCACTATTGAATTTGATGTACAGCATCACGGATGTCCGCACCCGATTCCATGCATTTGTCATTTTTTATGATTATAATGTAAAACTATAATTACATCCTACATTTTTTTGGTCATATTTTGGGTGTCCGGAACAGATTAACATGATCTCCTATGGGAAACTTTCACTTATTGCGTTTATTTTTTTCTAATATTATTTGCGATTGTGGTGACGAGCTAGGACTGTATGTGATTTGCTGGAGCGGCTGGTCCACAGAGCCGCACTGGTCAGAGAGACAGACGCCATGGAGCGTTCAATGGGTTTTCACTTCAAATTTTCATCCTGCTGGCTGATTTGACGTTGATATAATGTCACCGATTAATTTTAATCAGATTAATCACAGTTTTTGAACGAATTAATCCTGATTAAACACCAATTAGGGTGGTTAGCATGTTGCCCACACCGTTAGGAGATCTCTTTGTGGAGTTTGCATGCTCTCCTCGTGCGTGCGTGGGTTTTCTACTGGTACTCCGGTTTCCTCCCACATTCCACAAACATGTTAGGTTGATTGCAGACTCTAAATTGTCCATAGGTACGAATGTGAGTGTGAATGGTTGTTTGTTTATATGTGCTCTGCAATTACACGTACAACATTTATGACGGCGTATGCATGGAGTGATGTTCCCAGCGACGTCTGTACTAAGTAGACATACTAGACAGAATCGGGGATACTCCAGGTCATGTACTCATTGGCTCAAAAAGCCCAAAAATAAGAGAAAGAAAAGTGTGAGTGACGTACAAGTATGAGCCACTCCTAATGCTTTCTTGTAACGAGACATGGGAAGCTTGTGTTTTAATGGACGTAGGGAGTGAGAGAGAAGGAATGATGCAAGCAGTAGATCACCACCTGCTGCCTCCATTTCCTAGGCTCCAACCGGCTGTACTCAGATGGCCGGTACTTGTACAGTATTGATGTGTGCAAGAAGCAAACAACTGGCTTGCGTGTGTTGGTCAATAAGCTCTTGCTGTGTTTTCACGCAGTATGATGCACAAATATTGGTGTTCTCTTCTTGTCTAAGACCTTGGAGGTACGGGAAGACCTCATTAGTGCATATTTCGGTCATTACTCCTCTTTTCAAGTGTGTCTCTTTTGCAGCTGCATTTTTCCAAGTCACTGATTCATGTGAGTGACTGCAAGAAAAGCTTGAAAAGTATAAGACAACCCTGGTGTCTGGGGAAATAATTGGTCTTATATTTGGGTTTGTGGGGCCGCACGCTGGATGAGTGGTTAGCACATTGGCCACGCAGTCAGGAGATCTGGAAGACCTGGGTTCAAATCTCCGTTGGGCATCTCTGTGAGGAGTTTGCATGTTCTCCCCGTGTGTGTGTGGGTTTTCTCTGGGTACTCCCGTTTCCTCCCAGATTCCAAAAACATGCATGTTAGGTTAATTGGCGACCCTAAATTGTCCATCGGTATGAATGTGAGTGTGACTGGTTGTTTGTCTATATGTGCCCTGCGATTGACTGGCGACCAGTCCAGGGTGTACCCCGCCTCTCGCCCAAAGTCTGCTGGGATAGGCTCCAGCATCCCTGTGACCCTAATGAGGATAAGCGGCATAGAAAATGGATGGATGGATATTTGGGTTTGTACAGCACACAAGCACTTTAACTTTGAGCATTAATAACAACACAACATGGGGGGTGTCCCGGCTGGTCCACTAATGTTAAAGACCTCTAATGTATTGTGCTGTCACTGTTTCTTCATTACGAGAGAGTCAGGATACCGTCAAAATAATTGCTCTAATTGGTGTTGGTTTTTTGGGGGTACCATTTTTTACATATGGTGTCTTTTTAACATAAGCAAGCAATGTGAGGTAAAGAAACATCCACTGTAGTCACGTCACTGTAAGCTGACAAGTCCTGACAAGGACTGTGCTGCGAGTGAAAAGAATTGCTGAATGAGCACAAAAACCCCACGTGACTTTCGTCACCCCCCTCTTTGACTGTCCGGTTTGGTACGTGTCGCTCTTTCTCTCAGCCATCTGTACAAAGTAATTCTACCATCCATTGTTCGTGTGCTGCTGCTCTCCCCTGTAACGCTCGCTCCTCACCCTTCACCCTCAGGCTGCACATTTAACACCGCCGTTTCCTTTCTTCTACCATCCATCGCCTGCTCCCCCCTCCCGCCACTCCGTCTCCCCTGGGCCGTGCGGACAGTTGGATGGCTTTTGTGTTTGGCACGTGTGTTGGCAGAAGGCAGCGCACGCACACGTGCACACGCAGACCTAATTCTCCGTGTAGGGTGACGACAGGGCCCCCCGTCGTCCCACAGATTAACTCGCGCGCACATGTGTCCCCCCTCTATGCAGACCCCATGAGGTCCCTTAAGTGTGAATATGCCTTGAGGCAGGAAATCAGGAGGCAATTTAGGGCAATGTCCAGCTGAGAGAATGGGGGATGTTCTGTCAAGGTCGGTCCTTGTTTGAAGCGTCGAACATAAAACATGTAAATGTTTGGCTGGCTTTCCGGGAGGGTGTCGTGCATCCATTTTTGTACTCAATGGGTTCGTGGGTTGTATGTATTTAAACACAAAACTCTTTTTATTAGTTATTTAGTTTAACATTTCTGCTTTGTCTCTTCATATGTTGCACTTTAGCTCTATTTTTCCCTTTTTTTGCTGGGTTTTTGGTTTCAGTTTTTTTCTGCAATGTGCCGTGGGTACGTATGGGTATTGATGGGAACCAGGACTAACATTCACATTCAATAATCCAAATATTTTTATTTTGATTCCTGGAGTTGATGCTCATTTGGCCGACTGGAATATTTATCCTTGTTTTTGATGCGCTATGTTGTTCTTCTGCTAAGGGGTCAGAATTTGGAAAGTCAAACCATAAATCACGTTCGTCCTATGCCAATGTAACCTCAGAGTGTTCGTGGTAACCCCGCGGACCCGCTGTCTTAACGCCGGGCCCCCCCCTGTTTGGAAACCCCTTTGTTGATTGGTGTGATTTATATACTGGTTGCTAATAGTCTTGTCAGAAACTCACAGTTAAGTTGATAAAAAAAAGTTCATATTAGTAAACAATTCCTGGAGAAGTTCAGATAAAATGTAGACAAGTTTAGAAGAAGTTCAGACATTGCATCTAAAAATAAGCATCACAATCCAAAATGGTTAGGAACCGGAGTCCAAACGAGGAATCTGGATCGTTCAAATTCAAAACAAAACAAAAGCTGCGGGGTGCAAATGGCCCCCAAGCCACACTTTGGACATCGCTGTCTTATACTCAACTGGAAAGGAACTCTTGTTTTAATTTGTCACAATTTCAAAAAGGGTCCTACCTTGTTGTGTAGCCTAATACACTTAAAAGGGACTCACTGGCGTACATTTTGTTGCACAGTGATTAGTTAATGCATCTCCAAATAGTATCTAATCAAGACAAGGGACGAGTTTGCGGCCTTTTGTGCGATTGCTAAGTATTGTGCTGCCCATGCACTTTATACTCATCTACATGCACAAATACAGCAACCGTGCCACTTAAGTAAGGTAGCACAATTGACATAAATGATTGCATTCAAAGCAAAGAAGTCATGAAGGGCAAGCTGGAGATCAGCCTGAAAGGTTTTGGGACTCCAACGAAATCTCTCCCGGTCTGCAAGTGTGAGGAAAAAGAGGCCGGTGTCTAATCCTTAAGCCCTAATCCACCTTACCAAAGTGCGTGCGTGTCTATGTAGCAACTACAGTCCTTCAGATGTGCTGACCTACATCGACTGGGGTCTGGAATAACAGTGAGCACACCTGTTTTGTAGCGCCGGCTATATTTGTATAGGGCAGAGGTGAGTCAGCTCGTTGACTGTGACAAATAGCATTTAATCGCCAAAAACAGCCTCCATTTTCTTTGCGCGACTTATACTCAACAGCAATTGAACTCCAAAAGTGTAAAGAAAAAGTGCCCGGGAGCCCGTGCTGTGGCTGACAATGTGGAATTTGCAGTGACCGAGCAGAATTGTAGCCTGGAAGAGGTTCAACTGCATTGTGCTTTTAACATAGCTGAGACAACACACTTTGCCATGACTGATCGATGACTCAACTCAGATGTGCATCTATGTGCACTTTTGTTAAGTGTGGACGTCTGAGAGCATGAGTGCTTTAAGTGTGTGGACACGTGACGCAATGAAATAGTAATATTGCTGGAGATGTGTCACGGGGAAGGGGGGGGGTCTGTTAGCTGTGCAAGCTCTGGGAAAAGGAAGCTCACACAGGAAGCGGGCTGGCTGGACCTCAGACTTGCATGACAGCAAGCACTGTAGACCGTCTTAGAGGACGAGTACCTTTCTCCAAGTGCCTAGAGTCTTATAAACCATGCCTTTCCTAAACTGCCTACATCAGTGAGTACCTTTTAAAGTCTTGGTAAGCACGGCTATACACGCCATTGGATGACGTATATGTTGGATATTTGCGACCTAAGCATTTGTACTGCAGTCCCATCGCATGCACATCACATTTATATCAACATACGAATGGGACCTGAGTTGCATTTGAAAAAATCGAAATTGTGCTGTTCACGCTGACGTGAAAAAAATCCTACAGAGGTCACATTTAGAAAAAAAATCGGAATTGCTCTGCAGTGTGAACATAGCCCAAGTGTGAAAGAAGTGTGTGTGTGGTTGCACACTTAAAGGAGACACAGTTGTGTGGTTCCTGTTTTTTAATGGGACATGAAGCTGAAAAATAATAAGTGAATGATGGAGCAAGTGTGTGTGTGCCTTTTTATATCCAAATGGATCTATTCCCTGGAAAGTGTGTGCTTTCGCCATGCCTCTGTCACCTCCCACACCATGTCATTGAGCTGCTACGGGAAAATCTTGAACAATCAAGTCACGTCACAAAGTAAAGTAGAATCAGATGTAAGGCTGGACAAGAGAGTCCAGAAAGCAAAAAACACAAAGAGGTCCTTGCCCCTTTCACAGTATCAGTCTGCACAGTTTGTCTTCTATGTACAGTAGCATGGAACCTTAAGTTGATGTGTGATAGAAGAGTTTCAGATAAAATAAAAGGAAAGGTGTACAAAACTGTAGTGAGACCAGCGATATAGTTTGGTTTGGTTTAGAGACAGTGCCACTGAGGAAACGACAGGAGGCAGAGCTGGAGGTAGCAGAGATGCAGATGCCGAGGTTCACTTTGGGTGTGACCAGGATGGACGGGATCGGGAATATAGTACATCTGAGTACATCAGAGGGACAACACATGTTAGAGGTTTTGGAGATAAAGTTGGAGAGGCCAGACTGAGATGGTTCGGACATGTCCAGAGGAGAGAAAGTGATTATATTGGTAGAAGGATGTTGAGTTTTGAACTGCCAGACAGGAGGCCTAGAGGAAGACCAAAGAGGTTTATGGATGTAGTGAAAGAGGACATGAAGGTATTGGTGTGAGAGAGGAGGATGCGGAAGACAGGGTTGGATGGAGGCAATTTGTTTGCTGTGGCAACTCCTGAAAGGAAAAGCCCAGAGGAAAAGAGGAAGAAGAAACAGAGCAAGTAAGTAGTTTCTCTTTTAAGTGACAGTACATTTTAAGCTTAAAGAAAGAATATTAACTTGGGAACCTTTCAAACGTGCGCTCACACGACTGGCTTTTCCGTACCACATGCTCAGCTCGTGCAGGACCAGTGGCACGTGTAGGGTGGTGTGAACATGTGGTGATGGTATATACAAAGAAGAGGGAGGGGTCAGGAGTTGATCTTATTGGCCACTCAGTGTGAGGCCTTAGAAGGCAGGTAGGGTGGGGCGGGGCAGAGTGCAGGAGGGAGGTGAAACGGGTGCTCCTCTCAGCCGCCTGCTGGTCTGGTTGCTGCTGGCGACTCTGCTTGATGAGATCCGATGGGATCAACTTTCACTTCCCTTACTCTTGCGCGAGCTCTCTCTGTCTCGCTCCAGTTTCCACCAAGCACTACACTACACTTTTTTGTGTGTTTCCATGGTCCCTATATTGACGAGTGTTCCAAAATAGCATGCATTTGCACTTTACAACTTCCACCCTTCCGTGGTGATAATACCTGCAATGTAAGGCACCCAAAGGGTGGAGCTGATTGGCCCAGGGGGCACACATGAATTACTTATGAACAAAACCGCTCCATGTACAGCGCCACACTATTAACGTGAGTTAGGTCTATGCACATGTTGAGCTTCCACCTGCGTTAATGTATATACAGGGTAATATAAAATTACCCTAACATTACCCTTCCCTCCTGCTACATACTCTTATTCTCTGGCAGAGCCGTGTGAAGAAGTGGAGTTACAATGCATGCTGCTGCTTACGGTACAGAGTTGTAAAAACAAGCTACATTCACAGACGGTCCCATTATAATGTGTTTATTTCTGTGGGCAAATAGATAACGTCAAATCTTTGAGATTGTATAGTATGTATAGTATTTATTGGGGATGCTGCCAATTCTGATACCTATTGTCCAGGACTGCAATAGGGCCCATACTGATACTGATCACATTGAGTAATTATAGTTTGTTTATGGTGAGTGCTATCAGCCAGTGGTGAAATTAGTAATAAAATGTATGTCAAATTAAAATGAGAAATTAATTAATGGGGCTGTGGGGCAAGGTGATTTTATTTTCATGGGCCCAATATCTGGCTGCACCCCTGCTCGTGGCTACGTTATTTGGAAAAAAGGAACCATAACATCACTTTAATTTGGACAAAAACATATTTTACTTACTTTTTGAAGAGGACACTCCAATTTCTCTGTGAGGAAAAATTTACGTGTTTTGAAGTGTCTCGTTTCCATTGTTAACGTTCTTTTTTTCTTGCCATTTTTGTAGTAACATATGACTTTCTCCAGTACACTGCTGTTGAACTGATGTTCACGTGGGTATAGTACCACATTGTGTTCCAAACACTGCTTTGTATGCAGACAGAGGAGGTAGTAAGTACTCCAGAACTTGGAATACCCGTAGGATTTAGTTGCACCCACAGCCCAAAGTCATGATCCATCTCCATTTCTGCAGAACAACTTTAGATTCTTGACCCATTTTGTGGTTTGTGGAAACAGGCCTTTTTGTATAATTGTGAAATATACATTATTTTCCTATTTTGCATTACCTTACCTTTGTTTTTTAGTCTCAGGCACTTTGCCACTTATGTTTGTACTATTTCAAGCTATTCATTGGACTTTCAATAAAGAACTGGTAAAACTGGGGTGTTTTTAACCTATCAATAGAAGGTAGTGTATATCACTTGTGAAACTTACCTAGGATAATGTGCATTTTTTAAGGAGACTTTGGATGTAGTGGCGCTCTAGCTGAACTCCCAGTACATGACTGGGTTAGCTGCTGGTTGACGGATGATCACACCGTGAGCCTCCAAAACTCGCCATACTCCATCATGCGTTTGTTCTTCCAATATGGCATAAAGCGTGAGAAGGTTTTTGGGGCATGTACTGGCAGTGAAGTCCCACACGACTGACATGATTCTTTTTGTTTTGAAGGAAAGTGGGAGTTCGATGGCGCCCAAAACTCTATACTGCACGAAAGGATCGCTGCGTGCTACAACAGTGCTAGCCATTTTTTTGTGATTTCTCGGCAAATGCGGATCAAGTGGTGTTTTACGGAAATCGGCCGATGCTGATTGGTGGCCGAGCGATCGGAGCATTCCTAGCATTTATGGGAAACACTGTTTTATTCAATCTATACCCTCTTTGCTACACCTCAGATGGGAAATCTGCCATAGAAAGGAAAGTCCTATGAGGCATGTGACCCGAAAGATGCCATGTTGTTTTGCATGTGTGAGGAGGTCGGGTGATACAGTACACGCAACAGTCGTTCCAGTTGAAGCGCAACTTTATGCACATTCTAAACTGAGACCAATATTTGGTCTGTTGACCAAAGTGCGACAGCTAAACTGACCAGCAAGTATTTTTCTTGTTATTGGACCAGAGTGTCAGATTGCAAAGTTGAAGGCATCCATAGATTCAGTTTGAGGGGTTTCTTCAAATGCCCACCTCTTGACCTTCTCTCCCTCTGGCTCGCGTAAAAGAGTGACATGGGAATGTAACTGGAGTGGAGCTTGAAGGTGTTTGGTGCTGTGGCGTAGAACACTGTGACAATGCTGCCTTGGAAACACAATTGTGAGTCCAGTGTGTTGGGGGAAGGTGAGCACGGGGGGCTGGGAGGTCGGAATAAGTGATAGCCTATGGACAGATAAGCCCTCGGGAGCAAAAGAGGGAGGGAACAAGGGAAGGCGGGACAGAGGAGGGGAGAGCTTTTTTTTTTGTCTGACTTGCCGGCTGCTGGTTTTATTCCTGTCGTATGCTCTCGTCGTCGGCGGTCGGCTCTGGGAGTTTTAACATGGACCTGGGCTGACGCGCGCCACGCTGTGAGACACGAGGAGGGACGCCGGAGAGTCACCGTAAGCCGCTTGATGTCTCATGTGCTGTAGTGGCTGAAATATGTGTTAAGTTGCGTTTCTATTTCAGGAAGTGATTTGTCGTGACGGGTTTGTACTGTGCAGCGGTAGCCACCTCAGGGCTGAAGTCGTTTGCAGGCGTCTTAACATCAGGGAATATCATTGCTGTCTCTACCTCAGCACTTTTGCCTTATATTGAACATTTTTTCCCACTGTGGATGTTACCATGTACACAGCACGTCTCTCCTCTTCCCTGCCTCCCTCCCCGGCTCCGGCAATCCTTCCTTTGATTTCCTTCATGGCCTCAAGGCCCCAGGTGTCCAGCTGGGATACCCCTGTGTGTGTGCGTGTGTGTGCTTTTGTTGGGATACATGGCGAGTTGAGGGTTGTGGCATAAGCTACTCGAGGATTTCCCCCGCTCTCGTACAATAATAGGATGGATCCCGCTTGCTATTTTTAGCCCGTACGCTGCAAAAACTCCTAATCTGACAGCCGGCAGTAGCGTCTCTCACAGTGGTGTGTTTAGTCTGTGCACGGCGGTCGGGTCAGGGTGGGAGGTTACTTTTGTTTGCTTCGTCCTGGCCAAGAGAGATAGCAAGCCTCTTTTCTGACTTTATCCTTTTGTTTTTTCAGCTGCTGACCGGCGTAACCCCCATCTGGCATTGTTTCTATTCTCCACCGCTCTTTTAAGTCGTCCCAAATCCATACATACTTCCTCCCTAGCTCTAGTGAAGGCCTCTTTTAAGCATTGTTATTAATCTCTCCCCCTGCTTCTTTCTACTCACTCGGCGCCTTTCTCAGGCAGCAATTGGCCAACAACGGGGAGGTTTTTCAGTACAACTGCTGGGTGTGTGCTGGTAAATGTGCTGGTGCTGCACCCTGTGCTCCACTTAGCACAGAGCAATTTTGGAGAGCACTGTGGGGAGGAAGACAAGTGCCTCAATCATAGCACCAATGTGTGCAGCAGACCCCACGGTGTAATTATCTCCCGATTATTACGCAACTAATTGATAAATTAACAATAAAATGTCAGTCTGAAGTACTGTCTTATTTTATCCTTATCACTGTCCCACAATCTTTAATCTTGATTTCATTTTGCATATTTTTACAACACTTAATCAATTATTCATGCACCTGTCATCTTTCTTATTAATTTGCTCTTCCGCATAACAATTTATTTTTGAATTTAATTAAGATTATCTGACTGAAACTCGGCCGCACGGTGGCTGAGTGGTTAGCACATTGGCCACACAGTCAGGAGATCTGGAAGACCAGGGTTCAAATCTCCGTTGGGCATCTCTGTGTGGAGTTTGCATGTTCTCCCCGTGCGTGTGTGGGTTTTCTCCGGGTACTCCGGTTTCCTCCCACATTCCAAAAACATGCATGTTAGGTTAATTGGCGACTCTAAATTGTCCATAGGAGTATGAATGTGAGTGTGAATGGTTGTTTGTCTATATGTGCCCTGCGATTGACTGGCGACCAGTCCAGGGTGTACCCTGCCTCTCGCCCAAAGCCAGCTGGGATAGGCTCCAGCATCCCCGTGACCCTAATGAGGATAAGCGGTATAGAAAATGAATGAATGACTGAAACCTACATTAATGGCATTTATAATGTTGCTGGTGTTAGGGATGTCCCAAGCCACATTTTTTGGCTTCAGATCTGATCCTTTAAAAAAAAACAAAAAACAAAAAAACTTTTGTCACAAACATCAATTTGTGTGATTGTATATGGTTATTAATCTATCTCCTCAACAAACTAAAAATAATACAACCAAAGTATTGCAGAATTTACTTGTTTACTACACAGCATGAGTCAGGTACCCAATGAAAATAAAATTCCATCCAATAATATTGAAAAAATGTGCACGTAAAATACTGCAGCGACAGGTATATCGTGTTGTCCCAGGCTGCTGTTTAGTGTTGCGGGCTTTAGAGGGCAGCGCTGTTCAGCATGGCGGTTAGAGCAAGTCCGTAGAGCGGGGGTCTCAAACTCATGCCACGGAGGGCCGAGAGCCTAGGGGTTTTCTTTCCAGCCAGTCAACTGAATTACAGCCATACTGATGTGGAATTATTCAGCTGCCATTACAATACTTTTAGGGCAGGACTAATCATTTGACATGGTTATACAGTAGATCAATTTGTGGTGTGATTGTTCACTTCTGTTCAATAGTAACTTATTGACGGTCCCTAGTAACAACCAGTGGTTGGAGCTCCATTTACTGTGCGAGGTCCCCACACCATGACAGAGGAGTCCAGGCACAGTGAGGGGGAATCTACTGCTGTGGCTACACTGTAGCTAATTGGCGACTCTAAATTGTCCATAGGTATGAATGTGAGTGTGAATGGTTGTTTGTCTGCCCTGCGACTGACTGGTGACCAGTCCAGGGTGTACCCTGCCTCCCGCCCACAGTCAGCTGGGATAGGCTCCAGCATACCCACGACCCTAAAGAGGATATGCGGAATAGAAAATGGATGGATGGATAAATACATTAAATTTTACATTTATAATACTAAAAAGACCTAAAAAAGTGCTGACAAATTCAATATAAAATATCCATAATATGAGTAATATGAGTCAATAAATACTCAAAACGTGTCATTATTCACTTAAAATCTTGTGCTCGTGTGCTAATTCACATCCTGTGCATTCCTTGGGGGCTAAGCCTCCCCTGCAATTAAACCCTGGGGATGCCGCTGCCTACTACAAACACCGATAGATGTAAACAACAAGAAATAGTGCCTTTAAAAGCCGCTTTCCTCTTTTGATACCATTTATTCCGCCGTGATATTGGGCATGCGTTTGGTGTGACAAGTTTCATCACACTCTTGAGCAAGCGGCTTGCATGTGGAGTGAGAAAGAAAGCAGCAGGGGGTGCCTCATCGCATCATCCAGACTTGGATTTCGTTTTATTACCACTGGGGTTATGAATCTGCCACCTAAATCTGCTGCCTAATAGATGGCCACGCCGAGCGCTGCCGAGTGTGTGTGTGTGTGTGTGTGTTTGTGTGCGAGTAAGAAACGAATCGGTTGTGCGTAGGTGTCCGTAAAGGAGTGCTCGATCACCTTAGCGTTAATAGTCCTCCGTGGCTCTATAGATTTTTTTTTTCCAGGACTCTCAGCAAGTGTTTCGGGTGTCGAGCACATGTGCGTGTTCATGCATCCCCCGGTGGTTGGGGAGCCATCTGAGTCCAGGTTGAAGGTTAGAAAAAGGACCAGATTTTAGCTGCAGAGGAAAGAAGCGAGTAGGAGGTTGCTGCAAAAGGAGGGTGCTGCAATATGTGGAGTGCAGATTGAGTCTGAAGTGTGGGAATTCTTTAAAGTGAGTTGAATCCACATTGCCTGCATGTTTTTTTAAGTAAATGCGCTGTGGCAATTTGCATTTTGAAGGGATTATTGCGGACAATCTATAGACAATTAAAGAGCTATTGGACTGCAAGCCTTGATGGAATTTTAATGGAAAGCTATTTTGTGGGGGTTTTCAGTACAGCGCTACATGTGAAACGCTTGTGTTTTACAGGCATTGTGCTGAGCTGGCATTGATTGCCGCGTGCTGGGAGCAGCAGGGTTTGGTGTCAGCCGATATACCACAGTTTGTACCAAGTGCAGGAGTGTTGCTCTCCGTGGATTTAGCAACACCGCACAGGCAAAGAGACAGGGAAACATGGACAGAGGCTTTTGGAATAAAAACGGGAGTCAGTGGGAAAGGGAAAACTCACAGTGGGATGTCGGTCTCCACGGAACTACCTAATAAGCACAACGCGAGA
This sequence comes from Oostethus manadensis, assembly GCA_024372805.1. NCBI lineage: Eukaryota > Metazoa > Chordata > Actinopteri > Syngnathiformes > Syngnathidae > Oostethus > Oostethus manadensis. Next base: position 3,381,026 of record QODF01000031.1, on the reverse strand, counting down.
ACACCAGTTCTTTTCATCAGCTGCTCAATAAAGTGAATGTCCCAGTCTCTGTATTTTGACATGCTGTCAGCAGCCAGACGCTTCAGTTTACGTCTCCGTCCAACATTTTCAGCCACCCCGGGATTCCCTTAGTGGGAATGAATGTCGGCGATGCAGAAAGGATGGCAGTTTGTTTAATCTAGGAGGTGCAGCTGTTGCCATGAGGAGATGTAATATAAATGTGTGCGCTTGCGCTTGCATGTGAGGTCTGTTTTTGCTCAGTCTGGCGCCCGAGTGTGTGCCCGCGAGTGGAACATGGAAGAAGTGACCACTTTGTGATTAATTTTTTTACACGTCATTGGAATGATGCAAAGATGAGGAAACCCGGTGGGACAGTTTAGGCTCTGTTGCCTTAAAACTGCTGAAGTCATACTGGTGATAACATAAATGCTATTTTTAGGACAAATGTACATACAGTCAATTCAGTTCTGCTTACTTTGGAAATCACACGACTTCTGCTGCACGTAGAATCTCGACCAGGGGTGCCCATTACGTCAATCCAGCGGATGCCTCACCCACGTCAAAAATGTCACTTTGTAGCTGTCACACGACCAGGCCCGGACCTACCATTAGGCAAACACAGGCAAACGGATTATTGATTTTTGTTCCTTCAATTTGAAGTTTTAGTCTCAATTCACATGCTGAAAATAACATCAGAATGTGTCATCTTTCATAATCGTTTCAACCGCTGCCCCTCCCTTCTCAAAGAATGGACTATTTTCAAAAGCGGGAAAAAAGTGGCCTAAATTACATATGCACATTTAGTAAATATGCAAATTAAAAAAAGACAAATATTTTGTGGAGGACCCCGATGACTGGGTTTGCCTTGGGCGGTGTAGGTCACATTTTCAAAGACCCCTAATTCCGTTTTTTTCCCACACCCATAACCGAAACTGGGCCACAATGGGAGCAACAAATCGCTGTCTTTTAGAGCCCCATTTCTGTCAGTGCAACAATTATGCTCCACATAGAAATCAGTGGCCACGTATTAAAAAACTCCATCAATTAAATAAAATGGTAACACGTTAGCGAGTGCAGCCGTTCTGTGGCCACTCGTTGTTTGGCATAGTCTGTGGAGCACAAATCTTCCCCAGAGGTGTGTGAAAAAGATTAGGATGTGCCAGTGCACCCACTAGGGCTGTTTGAATGGCAGACCAGAGGTTGACAGTGTAGTGCTCCTTGGCAGTCAGCAAGAAGAGGAATTCAGTCAGACACAAACTAAGGGAAATGTGCCAAAAAAACAACACTTTAGGCATTGTTACACATTAAACACATTTATTTTGCAGTTGAATCTGGCGTGACCTGGTGGGTCCCGCAGGCTGCCAAAAATGCGATGTTGATACTTTACATTCATCACACAGAGAGAAGGCTGCCTCGGGTAGTTGAGGGCTTAGTGCCTTGCTCCGGGGCAGTTCTGTTTTTCTCCCTGTAAACCCGGCACTTGCTGGTCCCAGCGTGTGGTGTGTTCTCATAACACTTTATCCCCCCCCCCCCTGCAAACTACACTGACATGCTCCCGTCTCCCGTTCCCAAACCTGTCTAACTTGACCGGCAGAGCAGCAGTCATGACGGGCTCTTATAGAGTTTGGCAGCAGAAGAAAAGATGGATTGGGATGAAAAAGAGGACGGGAGAGTAAACAACAGATGGTATAATATGTTGCTGTGAGTCTCAGCAGCACAGACGTTGCACCAGCTCATGGCAGGGGGCCTCCTGTGCAATGGCAGCCGTGACGACACAAGTTCAGAGGTCAAGTGCCTTCTTGATGACGGCCTGTAATGCAGATGATTGCCTTCCACACTTTGCATCAAACACACACACGCACACATCAAACCGGTTTACATTGGCGGTAATGAATGTTGCATGCAGAGACCACCTTTCAGCCCGTCTGCCAGTTGTGAAAAGACACACACAAACTCACACAGAGGCAGCTGTCTGCCTGTCCCACCAGTGAACTCACTCATGCTGAGGGGCGAACTGGGTTCGGGCACATGCTTTGGCTGCCAGTTGCAATGACCTCATTCACAAGCAAAGACGCTGAGTGGGAAATGGCAAGGGAGCCCGAATTAGACAGAGGCGTGTGTGTGTAGTTGTGTGCACCAAAGTGTTACGTGCACAAGTTTGTTTCCAGTCCGGTGTACGCAGACTCGTTTCCCGAACTCGTGAAAAAGGCTTGTGTGTGACTCTTTAAGGTTTTTTTTTTATACTGACAAGCCTGTGCATGTCGAAACTGCAACAAACTAAGAATAGATCACTAACCAGGATTTCTCAACATTACTGGAACCCGATGTCTGTGCCACGTCTTGGCTACAAAAGCAGCATCACCATCACTTCCATTAAGGGGTGAAATAAGATGCCCTTAACCAGAAAGCATGTCCTGTTTGTGAATAGATGAGGCAAATGCTTGCATGGGTAGATGACACATCCAGTTATGTCATTCACACCCCCTGTCTGTCTGAGGTGTGACTCTCTCTTCCTTGAAACAGCACCAGCCGTCATTCCTGGAAAAGACCGCTATTTTCAGTGTTACCGCGCAGCCGTGTGCGTGAAGTACATCTTGCAGGGGCTTGCGCAACTGAAACTGCGTTTGAGGCACATGGCTACACTGTTCATCAAAATGTTCTTGGACTGCCTCCTGCACAGTTTTGACACTCAGAGAAAATCAACACTCAGACAGATTAATAAACAAAGCAATCAAATTACCTCCATAGTCACTTTCATTACTGCGATTGTCTAATACAGTAAATGGGCTTGGTGCCTTTATATGCCTTCAAGGTACTTTATGCATCTCATTCAGGAGCAACTGGAAGATGTTACTTTTGTTTTTCAGTCGTAGTTCTACAGTACATATCAGACGAAGAAACCATTCATCTTTACTGCAGCGGTGTTCCACAAGGTTGCGTCTGAGGTCCATATCTGTTTGCATGTATGTTTCCACTTAGACAGACAGACAGACATACATATATATATATATATATGGCTATACAGTAAGGCCCTGTGAAATCTGTTTTATTTTTTTCCCAATTCTGTTTTTTCAGATTTAAAAAATTGGACACTTTACCAGCAAAGAGTGCATGTACTTTGGTGACAGCAAATAAAATGATCAAATCATGTTCAAATCCTTATATTTTTTTGATGCATTATCATTGGCTGATCTTGCCGTGTATTTCAGACACGGATGTATCTTTACATTCTGATGGGGATGTAAACCTCTTTATACAAACTGTAATTGTGTTATTTACTGTAAATGTGCCAATCTGTTTTGGTACCAATCCTTTTTTATAATAAACTTTTATTGCAAACATGAATTTGTGCAATTGAATATGGATATTAAAATAGCTCTTCAAAGCATTAAAATAATGCAACCAAGGAATTGCTAAATTTACTTTTTATTACACAGCCTGACCAACAATATTGTTTGCTTTTGTAACAAACCTCTGAGTCAGGTCCCTAATGGAAAAAAAGTCCATCCAATAAAAGATAAAACTGGAAAAAATAGGCATGCAAAATACTGTAGCGACGGTTACATTGTGTTGTTCCAGGCTGCTGTTTAGTGTGTGGGCTATAGAGGGCAGCGGTGTTCTGCATGCTGGTTAGAGAAAGCGTTTTGAGTCAGGTGCTTAGCATAAGAAAACCAGGAAGTGGAAAACTGCTCGAAGGACTGAGTGCTCTGTTCTGACATGTAAGTAATGGCCACCTGAATTACAGACATGACGATGAATTATTCAGATGTCATTACAATATGTTTAGTGTAGGAATAATAATCACATTCAAATTTCACGACTTCACTCTCTCATGGTTTTTAAAACAAATATTAATTAATAAATCATTTAAGAAAATGAAACATCTGTTTTACCTAAATTAATAATAATAATAGTATAAATAATACTAATTAAATAAATAAATAATTTAACTAATGAAATAAATAATACAACTAAAAGGGGCTAAATGAACTAAAATACAAATACAAAGCAGAAAAGACATTCAAATTGTGAATGTAGTATTCTGCATTGGTCACTAGGTGTCAGTAATTGTTCACCACTTGAACCAACAACAGCCACCACAACCAACACCTATTATTTTGGCCATATCCCACGACAAGCTAAACCTCAAAACTCCAAACCTGACATCACTTCCTGCCCTAGTAGCACCGGAATACATCTACCGTGACACGGTTTTGTTATGGCATAACCTACGGGAATATTCAGTTTCTAAATAAGGAATCCTACTTTTCAGAAATTCACTTATCACGGTCGTAGCCACCAAAAACCAGGGATTAGTATGCCAGGATATGTGGAAAAGTTTCTGAAAAGGTTTCTGTGGTGAAAAGAGGTTTATGAACAAAGTGCAAAGCTTAAATCCAATGTGACTCACACTGAAAAAGCGTAAAGTACTACCCAATGTCTTTTTTTTTTGCAGCCTTGTACATTAAAAGTGCATGTCGTTAAATGAGAGTATGCGAGTTTTGAATCTCAGATAATATTACACAAGAGCATTTGGAGGGTTGCATGAAGGGACTGGCATGAGTGTGTTGGAAGGATGCAGCATGAGTCAGAGACTGTATTTATTCCAGTGTTTGTTCATCCTGTTCATAGCTTTTTCCCTTCAAACTCGAAGTCTGGCATCAAAACTGTGCAACTCTCACCATTTGTCCCACTTACTTTTTATATTTGATGTGCCTTTTTGAGGAGTTATTTTTTCCTCTGTTGTGACCACATTATGATGCAAAAATGGAGATTTCCATGAAAAATCGTGAAGGAGTGGTGCTTGGGCCGAGAGAAAAACATTTGTTTTTAGTGTGGATGCTGTATTTTTTCCCCACTTGTATAAACATTGCACAATAGGGTGGTGCTTAAAGTTTTATTTAATTTTGCAGTCAATAATGCATGAATGTTATTGACACGATTCCAGCAAAGTGTGTCTGAAAGGATACAACTCCGGGTTAAACTTATTTAAGACTTGTCCGCCTTGGTCTGAGTGCCATTGCAGTTTCACTGGTTACCATTGCCTCTTGATGACTTTTAATTTGTCTCTTTCTTGTCCTCTGTCAACAGAGTTAGCTGCAGTGGCGCTATCCTCCTGAAGACATCTGGGGCATGAAACCAGATCCCGTTCATCTTTCATTCATACCTTCCTCCACCTCCATCTCCCTCTACCACACCTCAGTAGGGACCTCTCACTTCAGCTCCACCGCATTGATGAGGTAACGTCACGCTCTGCTCAAGGCAGCACCCATCTGCACAAAAGCCGCCCTCCCCATCACCCTCCCCCCTTCCCTCCCTCCGCCACCCATTCCATCACAGCCATGGGCCAGAAGATCTCCGGCAGCATCAAATCTGTGGACGGCCGCGGCGAGAGCGGTGGTTCCCCGTCCTACCGGCCCTCAGCTCATCGCAGGCAGCACCCGGAGTTGAGGGGCCCGGATTTCTCCAAACCCCCCAGGCTGGATCTCCTTTTGGACATGCCTTGCGCCAGCCTGGAGACACAACTTCGTCACGCGTGGAATCCAGACGATCGTTCTTTGAACATTTTCATCAAAGAGGAGGATAAGTTGACATTTCACCGCCACCCGGTCGCTCAGAGCACGGACTGCATCCGAGGGCGGGTCGGATACACGAGGGGTCTTCACGTCTGGAGGATTCACTGGCCCTCCAGGCAGCGTGGAACCCATGCTGTTGTTGGAGTAGCCACCTCTGAAGCGCCCTTGCATTCTGTAGGGTACACTGCCTTGGTGGGGTCAGACTGTGAGTCCTGGGGCTGGGATTTGGGACGCAACCGCCTTTATCATGACAGCAAAAACCGGGCGCACAGCTCACTGCCATCTTACCCTTCTTTCCTGGAGCCGGAGGAGTCGTTCACGCTTCCGGACTCTCTGCTGGTCATTCTGGACATGGACGAAGGAACGCTGAGCTTCATGGTTGAAGGACAGTATTTAGGAGTGGCGTTCCGAGGATTGAAGGGCAAGAAACTACATCCCATCGTCAGCGCTGTGTGGGGCCATTGTGAGATATCCATGAATTACATCAACGGGCTTGATCGTAAGTTAACAACAACACAGACTCGACTAAGTGCTGAAAGGTGCCCTGAATGGATTTACTTGCCAAGTAGGAGTCATACTGAGGATCAGGCTCACATTTTGAAGAACTACAGCTAATTCCAAGCCAAGTGTTACATCACACAACTCATTGCATTTGGTGCATCTTTTGCCCCTTTTCTGCTGCTCAGTACCGACTTGGCTCAGCACACCACTACTTGCTGTTCACACTTTCCATTCCATATTTAAAAAGCAGGTACTATCAGGCACTACAAGATACTGTTTCTAGTACCTGGTAAGCCAAACATCCAAAATACACCTTTTAACATGGCCATGTAGAGAAGTAAATATGGTGACCCTCGTTCCCCTCTGTTTGTTTACATGTCGCGTTCCTACCGATGCATTCAAGGCAGTGTGGTTTTTGCAGTCTCTGTGGTGCTATTTGGAATACTGAGGCAGGTAGAGCAGAGCAGCCCTGATGAAATATTGTGCTGTGGAAAAGTGGCATTATTTGATCAGCCTCGTTTATCTCGATACTAAAAGTAGATTGCTTATTTATCAATTGAATATTTTTGTAGTTAGAGCATTAAATAATCTCATTACACCCTTTTAACTACGGGTTTTTGACATCATTAGAGCGGTGTAGACATGAACTTACACCTCTGTAGTCACCTTTATTAATTTAATAGATTAAGGATTAAGGGCCTGTTCCTCATGTGGCACTTCAACCATTAATTAAACATCATTTTAACTTATAGAGAGCACCCAGAGTGTCTATGCGGAAACTGAACACATCTTTCCGGAGTCTTACCTGATTTGATCCACAATCACCTAAATTGGTGTAGATTCGCTGTTTTCAGGGGCTGCCATGGAATGTTCTTGTAACAGTAAGAGCCTGTTTCCTACCTCCTGAAAAATGGATAAGAACGGGTCATGTATAACCCCCTTTCTCAACCTAAGCCTGTGGATGTTTTTGTGAAACTGCAGCTGGCCAACTGAAACATGAGTCAGACCCAAAACACATTGCAGCATCAGACTTGAATGTTCTAACTTCCTGATAAAGTCTCGGCCAGCTGTTTGTATGATGTCTAGCAAAAGTACAACACCAAAGACAGCATTGAAATTTATGCACTCTCTCACGCTGGAGAAAATTGAGTCTCTGATCTCAGTCTTGCAGGCAAAACTTTTGCTTTAAGTACATTTGGCTGAACTGAACACAGTTGTGCAACTCAAAATCCTGCTCTGGTGTGAAATAGCCTCTGCTATTACCAATTTTCATGGGAGAATAGGGACTTAATTTGCCCTAACCAATTACAGGAGACCCCACAAATCGACCTTGAATGTCGCTGTGGATTCGTAGCCATGCCAACACTCTGGTTTTGGCCCTGGCTTATTTTGTGGATGGATGACATGATGTTGTGTAATGTTCAGAGGAGAAATTATTGCACAGTTCCCCATTGCGCCTGCGATTTATTATCTCAACTGGAAAAAAAAACTTTGTTTGGTGTCACGATGCCAGACAAGTCAGCGTACTTGGCATATTAAAGGTCTGGACCCAGGCGAGGGGGAAATCCAGCTCAACCACCAAATATGAGACGACGGTTTCTCTTTCCCTTCATTGTTTTGGGCCATATTCGGGTCTCTTTCAGGTTGTCAATCAGCGCTATGTCGTGATAGAGATGTTCTAAGATTCCATGCAAATACAAAATGAATACGCTGTGGGGCGTCTTTTGACTGAGGAGGTAGGATTAGAGTCTGGGTCTTTTAATGTCACTTTGGATTGGAGTTGTCTTCTGTCTGCCCTGCTGATGACTCAGATGGCAAGAATGGAGTTGCTGTTTTGCCCATCAGTGTGGATGCAAGTCATGCCTAGTCCGCAGTCAGCTAGACAACAGAAGCCGTATCATATTGCTGCTTTTTCCACAGAACTTGCTTGGTCCTCCGTGGGTTCAGTGCCTTTTGCATCTGCTATGAATATACATACGCACACTGGTACCGGTACGTTGTGAAATTAGATGAGCACCAGGGGTAAGCAGAAAGGAAAAGAAGACACAGATTTTGTGAATGTTTGTGTATATACCTTGTTTCCGAATGTCTGTAACACGGCAGTAAAACGGCTCAAACATAACAGAAAAATCCGTTTTTTTATTTATCCTCTTCCTGTTCACTGAAACCACTAAAGTCGTCTCTCAAGAGGTGAAGAGCATCAGAACATCTCTGTCACACACAATTTCAGTCTCTCTGTCGATCTCAATGTCGCTTTTCATCCCCATAATGAGGTTGTGAAAAATGAAAAATATTTTGCGTTCGTGCTGCGTTTTTCTTCGAGCGAATCAAAAACTGGCGTCGTCTTCTGCTACACGCTGGAGGCATCTGCGCATGCCCAAACCCTAGTGCATTATGGGAAACAATCGTGTTTTAAGCATTACTTTCGAACAAGTTTTGCTGCACATTTAAACAATAAAGTAAAAGTAGCAAATTTACGAGATTTAAAAGCGTAATTTTACGAGAAAAATAGTCGTAATTCAACCCCCAGGTCAAGAGTCACACAAGCCCCCTGTGTTTGTAGGTGTCTCGGGCAATGCCTGTTAAATGAAGCATTAAAATCATCAAGTTTTAAGTTGTAAATTGATGACAATAATGTTGTATATATACGGGAAAATATCGTCACATTACGAAAGTATAAACTTAACATTACGGGAATAGAAGTCGTGACGTCATTTTATTGGCATTGCCTGAGACCGCTATGAACCGGGGAGCCGTATGTGGAGGGGCGGGGTATTAGAGCGTAGCGGTGAGACGATGCTAGCTCATGCTAACCTGGTTGTGACCAACTGCTGTGTTTTGCTGTCCCGTTATAAACAAAAGCTTGGCTGAAGCCAGAGGAAAGTTTCCCATCGTGCCTGAGACAGCTATGAAAAGCTAGCTTTATGTGGAGGGGGTGGGGTACATGAGGGTAACGGTGAGATGACGCTAATTATGATGCTAACTCAAGCTAACCCGTTTGTGACCAACTGCTCTGTTTTGCCATCCTGTTATAAATAAAAGCTTGTCTTGTTTTGTCTTCGTAAAATACCGACTTTTAATCTTGACTTTAAATCTTCTAATATTACGATTTTTAATCTCGGAATCTTATGTTGTTTTTTTTTTATTTTGTCCTTATTTTTCTTTTTTTAAAAAATCAATCTGCGATTGACTGGCGACCAGTCCAGAGTGTACCCCGCCTCCCGCCCATAGTCAGCTGGGATAGGCTCCAGCATACCCGTGACCCTAATGAGGTTAAGCGGTATCGAAAATGAATGAATGAATGAAAAAATCAATATTTTCATGACTTCTTACATAAACTTTGATTATTAGATTGTCGTCATTTATAGTTTTAAATGGAAAAACCTCGATGTGGGGATACTATAAGTAGAGTTTATGGAAGCAGCATCTTCTGAATGGTCCAGCTCTGCATAGTAAGTGATTTTGTGTCTTGTCTCTCCGCTTCAGTGCGCGTCGAGCAGTAAAACACGCAGGACATAAAAACCCACCGCATCCAGCTGCAGAACAAGCAGTCAATTCCAGATGGGTTAGCGCAATAAGCCCTGATGCAGATAAATGCTGAACGAGATGCAAGCTACAATCGCGCATATCTCACATAATGGTTGCCACATTACACGGAGAACACGTGCAACCCATTTATTGCGTTTGAAGCACACCGACATTTGTGTGCGCGCGTGTCTTTTTCACACACACAAACATACGCACACACTCTCTGAGCGCTTCATTGTTCTCTCCCCTCCTGTCCCTCTAATTGCACCAATTAACGGCACTTTGATTGCTACAGTGGGACGGGAGCTGTCTTAACTTCCGAGCTGTAATGTGCATCTTCTTCTGCTCTTTGTACTTGAGCCACACGTCTAACCCGCACCACGAGGTCTGGTTCTTTCCTGGTTGTAGAACTGTCGTCTGCTGGGTTTCTCATAAGCTTCCTCTTATGCTGCCTTCGTTCGGCTTAGAAGAGAAAGGAGACGCAAAGGGAGAGGTACTGCAGTAAAAACGAGCCGACGGAGAGAATATTCCGTCGTGTGATGTTCTTTAGAAGGACCAAAGCAAGGACTCAAACTAGGAAAGCAGTACGGATCGCAGTAACTTGGCAATTGCCTCTTTTTAGGAGTTACTGACGGAATATTCCATTCACATCAAAGTATCCAGACCCGGGGGAAGTGTTTCCAGTCGTATGACTGGTATTTCTTACTTCCACTTGGTAACGTATTGGGCTTAATGTGCTCATAAAGGGCAATTTACATGTCGGTGTGTTATACTATCGGAATGTTGAACTTATCCAGACGTCCTAATTCTTGCTGCGTTCTACGCCACAATGACAAGCAACCACAAGATCTACGGTACTGACATCCACAGCATAGAGACACTAAATCTGGTCTTTCCGTGACAGGGCTGGTTTCATCCTCCACAGGCTTATTTAGCGCTCACATTCACGCAGGCGTGTTGACAAGACGTGACTCGTTTTTTTTTCTCCCCACTCCTATAATCTGCCTGACATTTTGACCTCCCTCCTTCCTCTTCCCCGCTGTTTAGTCTGCATTGCTTGAACTCACACAGGGTCAGTCCGAAAAGTGAAGGCAACCTGGTTCCCCTCACACATCCGTTCAGGCCCGGCTTGTTTACATGAACGCTTTTGCTTTAAAAGCAGCATCGATGCTGTATGGAGCCGCTCACTCAGAGGTCGAGTGGCTGCCTATTAGTGATTGAACCTGTGGAGGTGTCCTTGAAGGAGCAAATCAGGCAAAGATCAGGAAAATGTTGTGAAGCCCATTGAGTATGGACCTGACACCACCCAACCAAAACGTGTAGGTCTTCCAGATAGCCCAAAGTAATTTGCCTTCTTACTTGTTGTCAAAGGGCCAATTTTAGACCCATCCCTGGCAATGTCAATCATATGAATCCACAAGCCCCTGTTAATAGACTTCTGAATTGTGTTTCTGACCGCCAAACCCATTTGCTGCACTTTTGAGAGAGTTTGCCTTGTATACAGTGGTGTGAAAAAGTGTTCCCCCCCCTCCTGCTTTCTTGTTTTTGCTTTTTAGCACAGCCTTGGAGTTCTAAGACTAAAACCACTACAGAACCAGATTTGCCAGAAAACATCTTGATGAGCTTCAAGGCCTTTGGGAAAGTACTTCATGGTCTAACAAGACAAAAGTTGAACTATTTGGAAGGTGTGTGTCCTATAACGTCTGGCATAAAAGTAATGTCACATTTTGGGAAAAAGAAATCACACCAAGAGTAAAATATGGTGGTGGTGGTGTGATAGTTTGGTGGTTGGATTTGCTGTTTCAGGACTTTTTGAAACAGGGCCATGTACTTTTGTTCCCCTCACTTTATAATACCTGCATTTTGTGTTCAGTTGTGTTGTCATTGACTATTTGCATTTGTTTGATCTGAAACATGTAAGTTTGACAAACAAAACAGGAAACCAGGAAAGTGGCAAATACTTTTTCACGCCACTGTATGTCTACCACTTCAGAGGACAGCATTTAATCGCTCAATGCTTTATCAGTCTAATATCTTTTCTTAAGGGCTTTAGAGACACACACACTCACTCACATAGCAGAATCACAGTTGCGCAACAGTTGTATATGACTCGTGTAAATATCCTGGTAGCGAGTATATGCTTTGTTCTTACTCACACCACACTTTCGCACAAGGCGCACAAGCTCACGTTTCACTTTGAGGGGTTTGTGAAAACTGCTATATACACTCTGTGTACTTTTATTCTGGGTTTTTTGTCTTTTATCTATTAATTTGATGAGAGAGTCCAAGTGCCGTTGCTCTTATGTTGCTCAAAAAGATCAGCTTTGCTTGTTTCTCTAAGCTTCTGCAATGTCACAAGATTTATTTTCATCCAGTGTTGCATTCATTTTTCACCAAGATCTTGCATTGATGATGGTAGAGTCTGACCGCTGCGCAAAGCCTTCTCCAGCACATCCCAAAGATTATCAGTGGGGTTAAGGTCTGGACTGGACTGGATGTGTGAAAATGATGTCTCCTGCTCTCTAAACCACTTTTTGACAATTTGAGCCCGATGACTCCTGGCGTTGTCATCTCGGAATAGGCCTTTGCCATCAGGGCAGAAAAAAATGATTGATGGAATAACCTGCTCGTTCAGTGTATTCAGGTAGTCAGCTGACCACATTCTTTGAGCACATGGTGTTGGTGAACCTAGACCTGACCAACTGCAGCAACCTCCTACCTATTTGCTTAGTTCAATCCAGGTGGCGACTTTTTTTTGGCCAGGCAGTGTATCTTCAAACTACAAAAGCTCCGCCAAACACCATAGTTCCCCTCATATTGATTCACACCAAAAATATAATCCTACAAATTTTTTGGATCAGTCTTTGTTGGTTGGTCTAACCTTGTCCTGGAAACTTGCCCTGTAATTTTTTTTTTGAGTTATAGTTACAAATGCAGAAAAAGGTCCTATCTAGCAATGTTAAAGAATGAATTTTTTGATCCAGACACTGATCCGGATCACCCCTAAGATTTTATCAGTTCTTCCATATCCCATTTTGGGCAAATCCTGAAAATTTTGTCCAAATCAATTCCCAACTTTTCAAGTTATTTTGCACACAAACAGATAAACGCTGGTCAAAACCTAATCGCCGCGCTGTGCTTGCACTTGGTGGAGGCAAGTGCAGCTCTGTCAGTCATCCATCAGTCATCTGCCCACACGGCAGCTGTAGGTTTCATCATTTTGGTTTTTTTTTTACCTTGCATGATGTTGCTGTCAAAATGTGAGTGTGACGGCAGCACTGTAGCTCACATTGTTGCGCATGTGTTTGCTAACCTAATTAGACGGTGCAGGCAGAATTAATTTAGATGGTACGATCATCGCTGTGGCCGTGGTCTTCCTGACGTCTATAGCTTGTTGTACGGAAGATGCTCCACAAGTTATAGATAATAGACAGCCTTAGATGCAAAGGGGGGCTCCGACATCAAAGCTATGGTGAAAGCTGCCTTTGACAAAAAAGGGGACAAGACCGAGCGGCCAATAGAGAGAGAATATAAGGAGAGAGATCCGCCGTGAAAATGGAATAAGAAGAGCCGAGGGATCGCGCTTCAGAGATTGAAGAGCGACAGACATGCGATAACGTACCAAAAGAGGAGACACATTAGAGATGAAGAGGATGAGCGCTGTATGAAATGAGGAAAGGAGGGAGGGGTCAAATTGAAAGTCATGTCGAGCGACGGGAGTCATCTCTGTTAAGAGCTTGTGCATAGATGTGTGTGTGTGTGTGTGTGTGTGTGTGCGTGTCATCGAGGAAGAGGGCAAAGGAGCAGCTGAAGCTAATGAGACACCACAGGGCTGCCTGGCGTAGATATACATGCTGGATGATTGATGACTTGTACACATGTTCACACATACTCGATCTCTGAGAAGCAGAAGAAGCTTACCTTGTTGTCATTCAAAAAGTAAGCACGCAAGGACCGTGATTGGTAATGTCATATTAACAAATGCACAAAATGTACACACAAGCAAACTACCTGCTGCTACCCTCGTGAAAAAGCAGCATCCTATTTAAAATGTGCAGATTGTAAAATATGAGTAATGTCTCATCCTTGGACAAAGTAGCAAGCATAAACCACTGATGTTATTGCTGTGATGTGTTTCAGTAGGCCGCACGGTGGATGAGTGGGTAGCATGTTGGCCTCACAGTCAGAATATCAGGGTTCGAATCCCCATGCGTGCCTGGTTTTTCTCCGGGTACTCTGGTGTCCTCCCAAACTCCCAAAACATGCATGTTAGGTCAATGGCGATTTAAAATTGTACGTAGGTGCCCTGCAATTGGCTGGCGACCAGTCCAGGGTGTACCCTCCCTCCCGCCCAAAGTCAGCTGGGATAGGCTCCAACATACCCGCAACCCTAATGAGGATAAGCGGCATAGAAAATGGATGGATTTCAATACATCACGTTCATGAGCCAAACATTTTCCAGTGTCCACAAGGGGAAGAAATTTAAAATATCCATTCTTGAGACTCATTTTCAAGTCAAAATGACACACTTTATTTTAAAATGTTTTGGGAGCTTCAAATGCAGTTGGTTGGTCTCAAACTGGACAAGTCTCTAAAGTCTCACCCTTTTTCCTTTACAGAGGTGCTTTTTCCCGTGAGAAAGTCCATCAATCCGTTCATTTTCTATACCGCTTATCCTCATTAGGGTTGCGGGTATGCTGGAGTCTACCCCAGCTGACTTTGGGCGGAAGGCGGGATGCACCCTGGATTGGTGGACAGTTGGCACACAAACAAGCATTCACACCCACATTCATACCGATGGACAATTTAGAGTCGCCAATTAAGCTAACATGCATGGTTTTGGAATGTGGGAGGAAACCGGAGTACCCGGAGAAAACCCAAACACGGGGAGAACATGCAAACTCCACACAGAGCTCCTGACTGTGAGGCTGACATGCTACCCGTTCAGCCACGGTGCGGCCCAGTAAGAAAGTCATATTAATCCAAAAAACTTCTTAGTAAGTTGTATATAATCATTGTAAGTAGGGATGTCCAGTATAGGCTTTCTTGCTGATATTTAATTTTATGCCGATATTGTCCAACTCTCCGTTTCCGATTCTGATATCCAACAGTACCGGTACAAATAATTTTTTAAAATATCAGGGGGGGTGAAGCCAGTGGTGGAGGCCTGCAGCGGTCCGGAGGTGCAAATCGGTCGTACAGCCTGGGTGTAGGGACGAAAGACTCATCGAACCATCAAGTAGCTGGTTCCCTCCAAAGTTAGGCGATGGCCGGAAAGATAGGTGGGCCGATATTATCCCCTAAGTGAAAGTGGGGCTCCCCCCTGAACGTAGCCCATGTCATCTCCATGGCAACAGGCCAGTTGTAGCATAAAATGTGAGATCTTATTGGACACTTAAAAAAAAAAAAAAGTTTTACCTGAACTATTAATGCATACCATTCACTCACACACACACAAGAAATTCCCATGCATTTGCTACACCAACTGCCCTGTTCAGGGTCACAAGGAAGCTGGAGCCTGTCCCAGCTGAGAAGCAGGGCACACCTGTCAATCACAGCGCAATTGGACAGACACTGACTTTAGCCTCCATTGTTAACGTACAGTAACTTTGGTATTCCTGGTTATAGTACATGTTAAGTCCCAAACTGGCCAGCACCGCTTGCAGAAGAATGAAACATTTCACATTTCACATTCACCTCACATTCATTTTTGGGGGGCGGGACTTGTGTCGCGGGGTGGGCAGAGCTACTTAGCCGTGCTCAGCCGGCGGAGTGGTTCTGCCCATGGTGTCGCGCAGTTTCGGCTCCTCAATTTTAATTGCCTACACACACACATCTTACACTTCATAAC
>QODF01000031.1:3236771-3349163 GCA_024372805.1 Oostethus manadensis | reverse complement strand
AGGCGGGGTACACCCTGGACTGGTCGCCAGTCAATCGCAGGGCACATATAGACAAACAACCATTCACACTCACATACCGATCGACAATTTAGAGTCGCCAATTAACCTAATATGCATGTTTTTGGAATGTGGGAGGAAACCGGAGTACCCGGAAAAAACCCACGCACGCACGGGGAGAACATGCAAACTCCACACAGAGATGCCCAACGGAGATTCGAACCCTGAACCTCCTGACTGTGAGGCCAACGTGCTACCCGGTCAGCCACCGTGCGGCCCCCTGTATGCACATATCTAGTTAAAAAGAATATGTGCAAGATAGATGTAATAACAGATATGGGTGCAAACTCAATTACTTGGCACTTTTTTTGCAGTAACATGCAAATTATTCTGAGAGGTGAATGGAAGCATCGTTATTTGCTGTTATTAGTCTCATGTCATGTGTTTGTCTGTGCAAGTGTTACCATAACAGCACAACTGATGCCCGTGAATATTCTCATTCATCCAGGTCATTGTATTCTCAGCGTATGGAATCGACTGTTGAGCAGAACTGATTTAAAACCTGCAGCTAATCACGGAAGCGTCTGGTGGTTAGCGTGGTTCGATATCACTAGGTTGTCCATGTGTGCCGCATTGTTGACTGGTGACCAGTGTAGCCAGCCTCTTGGGCAGAATCAGCTGGGATAGGCTCCAAGCTCACCCATGACCGGGAACAAATGAATGAAGAAATTGCATAAAGGAGTCCCTGATCTGCTGGACATGATACTGTACTTGTCTATTATACCCTCGTGCTTACTCAGCTGCCTCCTGCAGCACTTGAGCATTTCTTCCTCTTCATCGGTTTGTGTGAGTGGTGGCTCTCAGCGCTCACATGTCGGGCCTGTCTGCGGCCAGCTTAATCTGTGAGGATTACAGCGTGCCGCACTTGACTCTCCTGGCGTGTTTGCACATGTGCGGCGTGTCAGCTTGCGAGCGCCGCTTGTCCTTTTGTGTGCCAGTTGATGACGCGCGGGCAGGGAAACACAATCTCTCGCCTTTCATCGCCTCGTGCGCTTTTCAAGTCTGCGCAGTTCACCGGACTCCACCGGTCGCCTCGTACGCGCGGCATCAAACATGCATAAAGTCCTCTGTGATGGTGCCATTGTGGAAGCACTTCTTGCGTAAGGTTTCTTGCTGTTTCGCATTTAGGGAGTTTTCCGACGGCGCATATCAATGAGTTGCTGCGGCTTGCATGTGAAAATTAAGGTGAGCATGAAAAGTACAGATCCATGATGTCTCCTATTGTCATTTAGTCACCTGATCTTTAATTTAGAACCTGCTTGGTGCCGTGTTACCATGCAGGGTCCAGTTACACTGCAGCCTCATTTACCTCACCCTGCTTGCTCTCATCTTCCGTGTGTGTGTGTGCGTGTGTGTGCGTGTGTGTTTGACCTGATGGGTAAATCCCGTGAAGGATCAGCAAGTTATCTCAGACACTTGCAGGTTGTCGCCAAGAGCTCACCTGCTGCGTGTGCGCACGTGTGGGATTTCATCCTTACACACGTTCAAAGCTTGTGTGTGTGTGTGTGTGTGTGTGTTTAGGCGGGTGTTGTTTTAACGTCTTTATTCTCACATCATCCAGAGAAGCGACAGCAGCAAAGCCTCTTATTGGCCTTTGACCTTCCTGTGAAGGTGTCATCCTCGCCCTCAGGTGGCTTCTCGTAGTTTGACCTGCTACACTAAGTCCAGCTTCATACAGAGAGGACACTCCTCCGGACTCTCCCTGCCCTTTCTCGGCTGCGTGGTGCACGTCGGAGCCCCCTGCGTCCCACCTTGAGATAGGCAGGACGGCTGATGCTAGGTTTTCTTCAGCTAATTAGCTGTGGGCATGTTAATGAGGTAAATCGCCATAATTGGAGGCGTTTTCAGACAGGCTGCATGGCGTTGTAGGGCTTTAATTTTGCTGAGATGTGAAATTACACCCACCTCAGTCTGGGGGCTAACAAGCTAAGTCTATTATTATGATGCGTGTTTTTTTTTTGTTTTTGTACACATCAACAAAACGCCACAGCTGACCCACATCAGCAGTTTTTTTTCTTATGCACTTGAGTCAGAGCATTATTTAAAGGCAGGGTATGTAATACATTTCCATGGATGTAATGGCGTCAAAATAATAATTTTGATTGAACAGTGACTGAAAGCAGTAATTAGCTGCACAACATGGTGACAACAGATCGCTGGTTTTAGAGGGCTATAATTTTGGTGGACCAGCCAGGACATCACTCGTGTTTTAGTGTTAGGATTTGTGCAAACCAGTTTGTACAGTTACCTGCACGCTAAGATGATGAGACAATGTGTATCTAAGACATGTTTCTCATAACTTTTGGATGACGCGCTTTAAAGTGCATTAAGTCGTCACCGTTCTGTTTTATATGAAGCGGGAAAATAAGATCTTTGAGTATGTACACGCCACATACTATTGGACCACGGATGATAGAAAACCAGTTGACAATTGATTTTATAAGGTGTCGAAAAGTGTTTGCATTTGACCCGAGAAAGGGTACATCAACCATAGACATGCAAGACAATATTTTGGAATGACAAAACATAGTGATGCAAGGTCAGACGAGGATCTGTGCATCCCGCCGCCTCTCATCATTTCTCTCAGCCTCCTCTCATGTCTGTGTCCTTTCCTTTTGCTCTTTTCTCCTCCCCATCCTCTGTCCGCCACCTTTGCCCTGCTACCATCTCCCCAACTATTGTTTCTACTCACTGCGCCTCATCTTTGAAGTAAAGGACACCGCATTTCCAGCAAAGCAGCCTGATGGAGAGAGAAAGAGAGCGAGCGAGGCTTTAAAAAGAAACCGCGCCTCGGCTAGTGTTACCGCAGGCTCCTCTCTTGTAGCAGCCATCTTTCTTTGTGACACACGATGCATGTGACCCCTGGTTTCTCAATAGGCGGCCCGCCGAACATCACCCAAACAATGAAGTGAAGCTTGTCCGTGCAGTACTTCCACTGCTCTGCAGGGGGCAACAGCGAGGCATATGAGTCAGGACTAAAAAATATTTTTAAGATGTTTGGGTTGTAAATGTTTTATAGCTGTATGGCCAGGGAGTTGGAAGTGCATTCTTTTTTGTGTTTTTAGCAAACCCTTTATAGTTTGGCTACCTTCTTGCATTAGTTTGCATAATAGCTTTTATAACTACACAATATTCCGGCGTAGGATTGGATGCCAACTTCTGTCTTTGTCCCTGTGCTGCTGTTATGGTTGTTTTATTGAATGTTGAGAGACAACCATTTGCACTAATGCTCTTCTGCATCCAAAAATTGCTTTTATTACTCATTTCTTTTGAGTTTAATGGCAGATTGAGGGTCGCCAGAGCTGCAAATTTGCAGCTCCTTTGAGACGTTTATCACCGTTTTTCTGTACAGGGAAAAAAGTGAGTTGGGTAAGGGTGTCAAGTAGTTCTCATCAGTTACGGCGGCGCTCAGGGAGCCATCATGTAATATCTTGTTGCATTCGACACCATTAAGTGACATGGATAGACAATATTTTTTGTCAGTGTTAAAAGAATGAATACATGTGCATGAAATAAGAATATTATTAGTACAATTATGTCTGCATGGAGCCTATTATGTGTTTTGTTTTGAAAACCTGATTTTATCTTGCTGAAATAAGTTTGTTTTGCTGTTGTCGCGATGAGAGGCAGATGTGCACAGCCTCTAGTGGTCACCACTAGCAGATGAAAAAACGCTCCGTGTGTTTCACGGAGAGCAAGTCTCAATATTTGGGGCCTTGGATGAATTCATGTTGGTATAGTTGCGGCTCCAGTCGGTCGGCTGACGGTTTGAGGTTGAATTATGCCATAATTGCCTTAGTATATCTTTACCAAGGGTTGGGGATTTGTTATTAAACACTGTGCGTTGGATGTATTCATTTTCTACAGCCTGTTCAATCATTACTCATGTTTATCAGCATTTCTCGAATATTGATTTTTGTTCTCGAATGTACAGTACATATTCGGTTGCCGGTTGGCCATCAGCTGAGGGGACTTACCACCACCTAGCGGTGGCCATCAAGCCCCTCCAAAAAAACCGGTAAGAACATTTACAGTGCAATGTGACCAACCAGAATAAGTACTATTAATAGTATAATTTTTATTGCTACATGGCAAACAAGTTACCGGTGCAGTAGATTCTTAGAAAACAAACAACACCCAGCATTCATGATTGCAGGCTCTTACTGTAAAGCTGTGCAATTGGGCAATTAGTTGAAAGGGTGGTGTTAAAAAAAATAGCAGTGTGGGGATTCAAACAGTTATCACGGATCAGTTTTGTGAAAAAAAACAGGTCTGAATCAGGTGGCCCCAACTTAACGATGAAAGCAGCACTTGTTGAACATGCATTTCTGTTTAAAAGCCTCAGGGTTGTTTGAGACACGGTTCAGAAGAACAGCGTACTTTGATTAAAAAGTTGACTGGAGAGGGAAAATCTTATGAAGAGGTGCAAAAAATAGTTTGGCTGTTCAGCTAAAATGATCTCCAACGCCTTAAAATGAAGAGCAAAACCAGAGATACGTGGCAGGAAACGGAAGACAACTATCAAAATGGATTGTAGAATAACCAGAATGCAAAGACTCAGCCAATGATCAAAGACAGTCTGGGCTTACTTCAAAGTACTGTGACAGTTAGATTTTGTTATGGTTGCTTTACGCCACACCGACAACTATGGTCGTATTGTGGCGAGAGTGTTAACGTAGCATCATGAGCAAATGGTGGTTCAGTATCGTTGTTCAAGGGATACTTCGACATGGTCACGCAAGTGAGTGGAGGTTTGAACCTGCAACCTTCGGGTTGGGAGCCAACCACTCCTACCACCTCAGCGTTGCTGATGAGAGCAAAATTTGTTTTTTTCGGGGGTCCAAGGGCCGTAGACAGTTTGTGAGACGACCCCCGGACTCTCAATGTGCACAGTGAAGACAGTGAAGCATGGTGGTGCAAGCATGATGATGTGGGCATGTTTCTCCTACTGTGGTGTTGGGCCTATTTATTCTATAGCAGGGATCATGGATCAGTTTGCATATGTCAAAATACTTGAAGAGCTCATGTTTCCTTATGCTGAAGAGGGCATGCCCTTGAAATGGGTGTTTCAACAAGACAATGACCCCAAACACACCAGTAAACAAGCACAATCGTGTTATGTTGTTATGTAATGGAGCACTGTTAGCCGGGAAAAGCGCTGTTCCTCCATATTGAGAGGAGCCAGATGAGGTGGCTCAGGGATCTGGCCAAGACGCCTACCTGAGTAGGTGTTCAGGTCACGTCCGACAGGTAGGAGGCCTTGGGGAAGACCCAGGACATGTTGGAGAGATTATGTCTCTCAATTGGCTTGGGAACGTCGAGGAACTAGATGAGGTAGCCGGGGAGAGGGAAGTCTGTGCTTCCCTGCTTATTGTTTTATATATTGCTTGTATTAAAGCTCTAAACGATATTACATGTTGCTTAACGTCAATTACAGTTAGTGTTGATACTGTATGATTCACGGGGGGTAAATAAACATGGCAATGTAATTTGCAACGTAAGTTGAAAATGAACGACAAAACTTTTGTCAGTGCAGTACAAGGACTTGGAGGGCCCTAATGGCTAAACACGCCTGCTTGCAATCATAGAAATTTCGATCGTACACACTTCTGGTTTAACGGATCAAATCAATTTCCAAGTGTACGTGCCTGCCTCTCTTGTTGTCCTCTCACACGTTTGCAGATGTCAACTTGTTTGCAGGACCTCGTGTGTAAACGTGCGTACCTTGTTTTCTTGTTGTGTTTATGGTACAGGAAAACACGGCACATGCAGCTGGTCAATAGCGTGACATTGGATTTAGAAGAGAACAAGCTTGCTACTGTTTATTAAGAGATGGTCGCATTTTATGGCGCTGTGGGTCACGTTAACCTTGGAGCACACACACCCATGCTTGCATCTTATCACTGTTTGTGTGTGCGCTGCCGGATGTCTATTGACTTTAATTAAAGGCTTAAAGGATTGCACTCTCTTCTGCAAAGTTTTCTTGCGCTTCAAAAAAGAGGGGGAAAAAAAGCACCATCGTCAAGCTAAATGCACTCCCGTCTTTTCCCCGTAGTCATTTTGGCATTTGGCGGTAATGTGGCTTTTAGAGAGTTGATCTCTAATGTGGCAGAGAGCGTCTGACCTTGGGTGTAAATGATGAAAAGAGGATCACAGATGAAGAGGGAAGCGAGGCAGAGAGGTGTATTACAGATGCACCATATGAATTATGAAAAGCGTATTAGTTGCACCTGCATTGTGTGAAGCACTGCAGTTCAACATCACCGCAGACTAGCATATTGCTCAGGGAACACCTCTTTGACAGGGCCAATCAGTCTTATTAGATTGTGCAGCTGTACCTAATGTTGTGGCCAGCGAGTGTATATCATATGCAGTGTTCATAAAGTAGTGATTCCCTCGTGTATACCTCATCCCCTACCCCTCCTTCCATCATAAAATTGACACTCCTGTTGTCACCCTGCTTCCAATTAGCATAGCCCGCAGACAATAAATCCCGCTTGGCGCATCTCATTAGGAGGCGGTGTCACATTGTGTGCCCTCGTTACGCAGTAGCTCTCTGGACGCTGTTCATCGCTACAAACGATGTCTCTTTGGGGAAGAAGTGGAAGACGATGAGGGGGTTTTGTCCGGAAATGTCAACATTTGATTCCGTGTGCATTCAAACTCAGAAGAGATGATGGCTCACATTAACATTCTTATCTGAATATAGCAATACTGCAATCTTTTTCTTAATAATCTACGTAATAAACCTGCTTATATTTTACAGTACAAAGAGTAATAGTGCACAAACATGGGCATAATTGTAAACAGGATTTTATTTTAGGTGGTTTTAAACTCAACTCCCATCTCAAGTATATTTATTTAGTAGAATCTTAACAAAAATAAATATTTAGTCTTTAAATGGAAAAGTCAACATTCTTCCTACTCAGCATGGTTTTGTTTGCAAGCTCAGGGCGGCAGAAAACAAGGTGGCTGTGAATGTTTTATTTTTGTGAGACGTTCTCCCCGTGCGTGCGTGAGTTTTCTCTGGGTACTTTGGTTTCCTCCCACATGTCAAAAACATGCATGTTAGGTTAATTGGCGACTCTACATTGTCCATAGGTATAAATGTGAGTGTGAATGTTTGTCTATATGTGCCCTGCGATTGACTGGCGACCAGTCCAGGGTGTACCCCGCCTCCCGCCCAAAGTCAGATGGGATAGGCTCCAGCATACCCGCGACCTCATTGAAGATAAGCGGTATAGAAAATGAATAAATGAATGAATTTCTTATATCCTGCAAAGTCCTTATACGGCTTTGTCCCGTCCCGTTTAATATGCATTAAAATACAAAATAAAATTATAAAAACTGTGAGTGGGCTCACTAAGGAGAAATTATGAAATAAGTATATAGCACTCCCAAAATAATACCACTATGCTCAAAATCTTGGCACTTTTAGAAAAAAAAAACCTTTGCAAGTATTTAGTGAAGATGTTTGTATTGGGGCCACACGGTGGCTGAGTGGTTAGCACATTGGCCACACAGTCAGGAGATCTGGAAGACCTGGGTTCAAATCTCCGTTGGGCATCTCTGTGTGGAGTTTGCATGTTCTCCCCGTGCGTGTGTGGGTTTTCCCCGGGTACTCCGGTTTCCTCCCACATTCCAAAAACATGCATGTTAGGTTAATTGGCGACTCTAAATTGTCCATTAGAGTGTAAATGTGAGTGTGAATGGTTGTTTGTCTATATGTGCCCTGCGATTGACTGGCGACCAGTCCAAGGTGTACCCCGCCTCTCGCCCAAAGTCTGCTGGGATAGGCTCCAGCATCCCCGTGACCCTAATGAGGATAAGTGATATAGAAAATGGATGGATGGATGTTTGTATTGGGTAAATTATTCCCATGTAATATGATATATTTAGTATCCAAATATAAGATGATGTGTTCTCACAAGGCATTTTGACTGAGCAAAGCATTTTACTGGAGGACAAGTAGCATAGAAAATGGATGGATGGAGCTTTGTCCACCTGAGGGTGCCAAAGAAGGCCAGAGCGCAAAAGGAAGCTGATGTCATTGCAGCGCCCACAAAGAATGCGTTGCTCAGACGCAATGCCTTATGGGAGAACTTTTTTTTTTCCATTGTAAACTCAAATTGGTACATGTCTATATGTTTCCCAGGTATACCTTTTGAGTGTTAAGTTGCTGTGTGATGAGTTTTCTCCTCTTTGCAGGATGACACAGTGAGTCAATCTGTTACATTGTTATACTGCTATATAAACGGACCTCCTTCAAATCCCGATGGGTTGATAAGCTCGTTGTGAGTGCAGTGACAGCTTGTGATTGGCTCCTGCCAAAGAAAGCGCTACCATTTCCTCACAATTAGTAGTAGTTCTAAGTATAAGATGGCATACAGTAAGATGACACTGAATATAAGACAACTCCACTTTAAACATTTTTTCCCTATTTTGAATTTGAGCAGTGATACAACACCTGTTAGATTGCAATCATAATAAAAGATGATAAGCGTCTTTAAACTTAAGATGACAACCCATCTGTTCAGTCAAACCTTACTGCTGACTTTTTACCCCAGCTGCATGCAATTATTAAACGTATCGTCACGGAGTTAACTCAAGCGTGTCACAAAAGTATCGGCAGGTCTGCTAGACGTACAAAAAACCCCTTCATGCTTGCTTTTCTCTGTTTTGTCTGGAATTTAATGAGGTCTCACTTTAGAGTGCACATACTGTGGCACAGGCAGGGAATTTGTCACTATTTATACTTACCTGTTTTGTGTTGCATGAGAGTTTTCCAATTTTTCTGAAGCAGAACAACGAGAAAGCAAAGACAGACCAGATACTGTCTGGCCACCAACTAAATATATCCACTTGTTGACATCCTTGATAGGCACACACATTAAAAAATGCAGCATTTGGCCAAAATAGCCTTAGATTGGCATTTCAGATTCTATCATCTGGGTTCTTAATGGAGCTAAACTGCACACATAGCTCCTGGTCTCAGCAGTAAGTCTGCAGTGCAATGTTTTTCTACAGGGCAGCTAATGAGCCACACTGCAGTGTGTGCTTGTAGGACGGAATTGCTCATTCTTGTGCGTCTGTTCATGCAGGCAAACGCAAGACTTCCCTCAAGATAATTCCACCCTGCAAATTCCAAATGTTTATTACAATACACAGTTTGGCTGACAGTCATCATTTCTTGAGCATTTTGATATGATCATGATCATGATCATGATCATGGCCATCCTCCACCCAATTCCCCCTTAGCTTCATCCTGATGTCGGTGTGTCCAGCAGCCAGGGTAGCGCTACAGCTTACTAAGCATAGCAGCGTATTTATGTTGCCGCTATATTTAGGCTGCAATGAGGGCCTGTGGTGTCGTTGTTTACATACACTCATAAACACTTAAAGCTCAGCCTGTGTCAGTCTGATTATTTACCCAGAAATCCATGAAATATGAGCCGGCAACTAATCCTGACAATTCTGGCACGGAGGACAAAAAGCAACCCTTCATGCAACGTTACCTCAATCAAAGACGCCGCTTTAATTTAGATTGCTGTGTATGAGTCTCTTAAATGTAGTGTGTTGCCACCTGTCTGGAAACATTCGCGCGCATGCAGCATCGTCTGGAACTGATACGTTCTGTCTGGCGTCAAAGTCGCCACAGCGTTGGTTCTGCAGCTCTCATTAGAATAAAGAGATGGGGGCGGGGGGTCAGAGTCGGGTCACTATGCTTGAGTTATCATGACTGTGCACTTGCGTGCGTGCGTGCGTGCGTGTGTGTGTGCAAGACTGTCCTCTATTCTCTTGTTTTAACCTTGATGAATTATCGTAATCTGCATTACCACCCTGTAGTGGACTTTGATAGGACAGTATTGACTTAAGCTTAGAAATGTTGGCCGTAAGTGCTCATGACACTAAAAACGTTTGGGGAATAAAAGCAACAGCAAAATGAAAATACTCACTTAATGAAACATTTTGGTCATGCTGTTGTCTTTGATAACGGGGCGCTCCGATCGATCGGCCACTGATCGGTGTTTTCCGATTTCCGGGAAAAATGCCCGCACCGGGGCTCGAACACAGGACCTTCGAAACGGGTGACGAGATCGCTGACCGCTCAGCCAAAAGGCACTTACATTTGGATGTCCTTACGCTAACTGACAAACTGCACAATAGCCCAGAAGGACAAGGGACAGCCATCCATGTTTAGCTGGCTATTTGGCATGAAAACCCATATTATTGTCTGAAGATTCGTAGTGACGCTGCAATGAAACATGACCCTTTGGACTACATCAGATTAGCACATGAACCTCCTGACTTTTTTGCGACAACCACTTACGAATGAACAATGCATTAGCCCCGCTCATTTCGCTGTCAATCAAAAAGGAATTCTGCCTCAGACAAATTATTCAATCATCGTGCAGAAGTCGAGCGTCCGGGCCAGCCCGCTTCCCCGTAGACGCCCAGAGATGCCGAGCATCCGATGGGCGGGACAAAGCCCAGCATTTATCCAATGACCGTCCAGTTTCTTGCAGCGGAATAACCCACTCTACGCTTCCCCATCGATGTCAGTAGACGCTCGGCGTCTGATTGTGTAAAAATGCCCTGGTGCTGTGGGGATGACGAGTCAAGTCAAGAAGGCTTTTATTATTATTTCAACCATATACAGTGCGGTGCACAGTATAAACGAAACAACATTTCCCCAGGACCCAGGTGCTACATCAAACAACATAGATTAACATTACAACACAGAATTATCATTGAACTCAACTCTCACAAAGTGCACTTGTGCAACATTTAGTGCAAAAGAGAAACAGACAAGACAAGACCAGGAACAATAAACAGTAGCGCCGACCAGTACACTACAGGAAATTGTGCAAAAGAATGGATTGTCCATATGCAAATCAGAATAAATAAATGAATGTAAACAGTCAACAGTCATTGAGGTAGAAATGTGTAAAGAAAGGTGTGCAAAAAAACCCAGCAGTTTGTGAACAGGGTTCATTTTGTTGTTGTTCTTGTTTGTTTATTTGTGTTGATTATGTGTTTGTCAGACACAAGACAGGAGGCAGAGCTGGAGGTAGCAGAGATGAAGATGCTGAGGTTCTCTTTGGGTGTGACCAGGATGGACAGGATCAGGAATGAGCACTTCAGAGGGACAGCACATGTTAGAGGTTTTGGAGATAAAGTCAGAGAGGCCAGACTGAGATGGTTCGGACATGTCCAGAGGAGAGATAGTGAATATGTTGGTAGAAGGATGCTGAGTTTTGAATTTCCAGGCAGGAAGCCTAGAGGAAGACCAAAGAGGAGGTTTATGGATGTAGTGAAAGAGGACATGAAGGTAGTTGGCGCAAGAGAAGAGAATACAGAAGACAGAGTTAGATGGAGGCAATTGATTCGCTGTGGCGACCCCTAACGGGATAAGCCGAAAGGAAAAGAAGATGTGTTTGTCAGTTCCTTGATGTTGAGAAGCCGGATGGCTTGAGAAAAGAAAATGTTACACGGTCTGGATGTGAGGGCCCGAATGCTTCTGTACCTTTTTCTAGACGGCAGTAGAGTGAAGAGTGTGTGTGAGGGGTGTGTGTGATCAGCCACGAAGCTGGTGGCAGTTCCCAAACCAGGCAGTGATGCAGCTGCTCAGGATGCTCTCGATGGTCCTTCTGTAGAAGGTCGTGAGGATGTGTGGCGAAAGTTGTGCTTTCCTTAGCTTCCTCAGGAAGTAGAGATGCTGCTGTGCCTTTCTCGTTATGGAGCTGGTGTTGAAGTTGAGGTTCTCCGCCAGGTGAACACCGAGGTATTTGGTGCTCTCCACAATCTCCACCCAAGCCCCGTAATGCTTAGCGGGGAGCGGTCACGTTGTGTCCTCCTGAAGTCAACAACCATCTCTTTCGTTTGTTTACATTCCGAGACAGGTTGTTGGCTTTACACCAGTCCATTAACTTCTGCACCTCCTCTCTGTATGCTGACTCGTCATTGTTGCTGATGAGACCCATCACGGTCGTGTCATCAGCAAACTTTATAATCTGATTTGAACTGTGTACTGCTACACAGTCGTGAGTCAGCAAGGTGAATAGCAGGGGGCTGAGCACACAGCCCTGAGGGGCCCCAGTGCTCAGCGTGATGGTGTTAGTGGTGCTGTTCCTGATCCGGGCAGTCTAGGGCCTCTCAGTCAAGAAGTCCAGGATCCAGTTACAGAGGGAGGTGTTGAGGTCTAGCAGGCTCACTTTCTCGAAGCACTTCTTGATGATGGGAGTGAGTGCAACGGGACAGTAGTCATTGAGGCAAGACACTGGAGGTTTTTTCGGGACAAGGACGAAGGTCGTCGCCTTGAAGCACTTTGGGACAACAGTGGTGCTCAGAGAGATGTTGAAGATGTCGGTGAAAACATCTGCCAGTTGGTCTGCACATCCTCTGAGCACTCTGCCAGGAATATTGTCTGGTCCAGCAGCTTTCCGTGGGTTGACTCTGCTTAGAGCTTTCCTCACATCAGCAGTGGAAACACAGAGCACCTGGTCGTTGGAAGGAGGTGTGATCTTCCTCGTTGTCACGTCGTTCTGTGCTCCAAAGCGGGCGTAGAAGCTGTTCAGCGCATCCGGAAGGGAGCCATCAATGTCACAGGCAGATGAGGATGACCTGTAGTTGGAGATGGTTTGGATTCCCTGCCACATACGCCGTGTGTCGCCGCTGTCCGTGAAGTGTCGGTGGGTGAACTGGGCGTGTGCGCGCTTTGCATCCCTGAAGTTTAGCCCTTGCTGTTCTTAGGGCCGCCTTGTCGCCAGACCTGAAAGCTGAGTCTCGGGTCTTCAGGAGCGCACACACCTCTCCCGTTATCCATGGTTTCTGGTTAGGACGTAAAGTGACTGATGATGTGTACTCCTCCAAGATTGTGAAGTCGCTGTTGGTTGCAGACTCCCTAAACATGTCCCCATGTCCCAATCCATGCATTCAAAGCAGTCCTGGAGAGCAGAAATGGAACCTGCAGGCCAGGTTCTCACCTGCCTCTGAACTGGTCTTGAATGCCTGATGCGTGGTCTGTATGCTGGAATTAGCATAACAGAGATGTGGTCTGAGTGTGCGGGATGGGGGCGGGGCTTCGCGTGGTATGCACCCGGGATGTTTGTGTAAACAACATCTAGTGTGTTTCCCCCTCTGGTTGCAAAGTCCACATTCTGATGAAATTTAGGGAGCAAATTTAGGGAGAAATTTAGCTGATTCTGAACAAAAGAAATAGGGATTCTAACACATAATAAACATTTTTCCACTTTATTGGTGAAGTTTTCTACACCATTTTAGTGTTTTAAATGTCTCCTTACAGCTCAGCGTATATTTCACTGCATGCTTTAGGAGTGAACTTCATCACCCATGCAGAACGTCCAGTTAGAAATCCACACACTTGAGTTGTAGTTGATTGATATGATAGCTTCTTCTGTTGCGGAGCCCCTCGGGAAGACTGGTAGAGGCCAGTAATGTGCGTGGAGGGGTTCCACTTCTTCCCCAGTCTTCTCTTAAATTGTTCCAATGGTCCTGGGTCAGGCTCATTGGGTGTGAGGTCAACCTGACATTCCACACAGCCATTGTTTAAAAGACCTTCATCCGCTTTTTGATGTCGGCTTCCATGCTCCCGTCTTTTGGCTTGGAAGCTTCTACACACGTTTCCCTATGAAAGACCTCCATTGTCGTCACTACAAGCCCTCTGCCCGCTCAGGGGCCTTTGTGCTGGGGATGTGTTGCATGCTCATTGCACTGAGCAGTGCGTGTGCGTGTGTGTGTGTGTGTGTGTGTGTGAGAGAGTGACCACACCATGAGTTTCATCAGGTGGAAGGTTTTAAGGACATGTTGTACAGACACACACACACACACGCACACACATCACAAAACGTCACAAGATCTGAACAAAGCAGTTTGTTCTTTTTGTTCTCTCCAGGGTCCTACCACACCCTCCTGTGAAGACACACACACACACACAGACACACACACGCACGCACACACACACACACACAACTTCAGACACTTTCCGACAGGATTAAACTCTGAAGACTTACCAAGTACTGTATCTAGCACATCACTGTCTCTCACTGTCACTGCTGAAGGCAGATGGCCGCCTCTGCAAGTGTTCTTCCTGTTATGAGAGGACTTTTCCTTCTCCTCTAAAAGCCTATCCACGCGGAAAGGTTTACAGGTCCAAAGGATTTTATGGGGCGGTAGGGGGTGCTGCAGCAGCTATGAATCCAGGAGAGGCCACCGTCGTACAAGTTAGTTCATTTAACATTTTCCAGCAGAAGAATGCTTGACATGTAATGTTGTGTTACAGCAAGTTTTTGTTAGTGAAGTACTGTATACCCGTAATTGTTTCCTAATGTGTACACCTGCATTGTATTTAGTAAGCGTGAGAGGCATATTATATGGCGTAGAGCAGGGGTGTCTAAAGTGCAGCAATTTTGTTATAAATTGATTTAAAAAAAAAAAAAAAGAAATTATAGGGAAAATATCATTTCAGTAACAGACAGTAAATACAGTTGAAATATTGAAGAAAAAATATGTATGTTTATTTTTAAAAGTCATAATATTATGAGGAAACAACACAAAATAAAAGTTTTTTATTTATTATTATTATGTTGCGGAAAAAATTATAATGTTTTGAGGATAAAGTCTAAATATTATGGCAGTAACATCAGAATTATGAGAGCAAAATATACAAGAACAAAGTTGAAAAAATTTGTGGGGAAAAAAAACAGCTGTAATTTTCCAAGAATAAAGTCGAAATGGGATTTTAGTAGCGTAGAGTTGAAATATTAAGAAAATTACTATTTGTTTTAAATGTTGTAATCTTATGAGAAACAAAGAAAACTAAATAAAGTCATTTTTGTTGTGATAATTCCTCTAATGATGTTGGTGGTAAGATTAGCGGCATAGAAAATGGATGGATGGATGGATAATATTTCATAAATAATTTAAACAGATTATTGAAGAGGAAATGTTTTTAATGCAAAAACGGGGAAAAAAGAGCAAAGCCTTAAATTCATTTGAATCATTTCATTTTATAATATTCGCCGATATCACAAAGCTGAGAGGCGTTTTTTTCGTGAATTGTATACAATTTCATATTATATTGACATGTGTTGATTTACAAAATATCAAAGCACTTTTCATTTTTCAGAATGACAGTTTGGAAATCCCAGTTTAGAGCATCCAAATGAGGCATTTTTATGGGTGCTTCCGTTATTATGTGTGGGTGTTTTTTGGACTGTAACCCCTTGAATAGCAGGGATTTACTGTATATGTCTGTGATTGACTGGGTGCTTGACTGGGTGACCCAACATCATCTGGGATAGGCTCCAGCTCACCTGTGAGCCCAACCAGGATAAGCGTAAAATGGATGAAAGTGTGTGCAGTAAAAAGGCGTCACGCGGGGAGATTGACGGGTGCTGGGAGTGTGTGTAACGTGTCATGCGTTGGAGGTGTAAATATTTGAAAAGTGTGCAACATCACACTCTTAAGTCCCCCACCTGCAGTCGACATCTACCCCATCCCCTGACCTTTGCCCTTCTCTTCCTTCTCAGCTGAGCCTCTTCCTCTGATGGACCTGTGTCGGCGTGCGGCCCGCCTAGCGTTGGGTCGGGAGCGCCTTCAGGAAATCGAAAGCCTCCCTCTGCCCCAGTCCCTCAAGAATTACCTCCAGTACCAGTGACTGACACCAGCAGAGCCCACCCTGGCACTACAAGGACACACACAGCCAAGCAGCAGGCAGGCAAAGCACGAGCGGATGCGAGGAAGCGCTTGAAGGAAACAAGCAGGAGAAGAACGGTCCCGAGTGTGCGCGCTACTTGGGGGATTTATTCACACACGGGGTCCGGTCTCGCTGAGAACGGCAGCACCAGCTTCTCACCGTTCCGGAGCTACTTTTATTTGTTTTGTTTTGGACCTGGAAGTAAATGATTGAGAGGGTCGACGATCGCCATCTAGTGCTGAGAATAGAAACTGTGCAGAGGAGGCGCAACTAAATCCTACCCCGGAGGCCTTTGCGACCAGTTACGGGTCAGTGAGCGCTGACACGGGTGACAGAGGATTGGAGCGCAAACGTTTTTATCTCACCCACCAAAAAGGTGTCGCTCGTATCTGCAATGAAGCCCTTTACAGACATGCCTCACTCCCGCCGCCACGGAGCGTACGCTTTTGCAAATGCACGTGACGCATAAAGAAACAAGTCATTTCAACTTTTTCCTTAACTCATTTTACCAATCCACATGCTGACATCGTTTATTGGTTTATTTAAGTTGGGAAAATAACTCGACCATTAAAGCAGTTAGTTTTTTACCTGCTGCATTTTAAAGGTCGGTTTTATCGCATTATTAAGTATGAAATGGACGGAAGCTTCCGCTTTGATCGCTACTGCTGTTTGTATTTGATTTGGCAGGTGTCAGGATAAAAACCACAAAGAAGTTTTATACCAGAGTAAAGCAAACCATTTTTTTTACCTTTGGCCATATTTTCTCATAATATTTTTCCTTCACTTTATACTATCTCAATAAATTACTTTTTACTTAGAATACTTTCTCATAACGTTACAACGTGATTCCTATAAAATCACATCTTTTTTTAACTTTTCTTTCATTTTATATCCCCCCCCCTCCGAAAACAAAGTTCTGACAATATTCATTTTCATAAAAAATTTTAATTTTTTAAAATAAAATTAATTAAGATATTATATACTATATTATATATATAATTATATTATGTTATAATATAATTATTATTATATATATATATTATATTATATATAATTATGTATTATATATAATAGATATTATTAATGAATTATATAATATATATAAAATAAATTAATTACATAAATAAAAAAGTTTTAAAATAAAAAAATACACAACATTTTTTCCAATATTTATATATTCTTTGCTCATGATAATTAATTTTTTTTTAAAAGATGAAAAAAGCTGTAATATCACACAAAGAATATTATGAGAAATGAGACCTAACCGAATACTATGTCATACTTGGACCTGTTCTTTCAAACATACTACTTTCTTCTCATAACATTACAACTTTATTCTTATAAAATCACTTTGTTCTTTAAAAAATGACTTTTTTATGTATTACAACTTTTTTTCAGATTTTTTTCCCCATTTTATAGCCCCCGTTTTCATAGCCCCCTTTATACACCAACATTTTTCAAACAATATCATGACACGCAACAATTTAAACTACAAAAACGACTTCTCAATATTTTTAATAGTATTTCCCTGTGATAATCACATTTAAATAAAGACAGAAAAGTTATCCCACTAAGAATATTATTAGAAATAAGACCTAATACCATGTCAGTAAATTACTTTTTTCTTCAAAACTTTAACCTTATCTTTAAAAAAAAAAGTCTGTTCTTGCAACTTTATTCTTATAAAATCACAACAATTTAAACAAACACGGAACATTTTTTTCTCAGCATTTTATTTATTTATTTATTTTCTTTTGATAATGACATTCTCGTAATGGTACTTTTCCTCAGGAAAGGTGTTTATTTAAAAAAGCAATACTTTTTTCAAATTTTATTATGACTTTATGCTCATTAGTTTATAAACTTTTTCTCAAAAATATAACAAGTACACATTTTTTCAAATAATATTGCAACTTTATTATTGTAGGTTTGCAGCATTTTGCAGGAAGAAAAAAAAGTACTTTTTCCCAAGAAAAAAAAAAGTAATTGTCTAAAATATTTTGTTTTCTTTTTTAAATCTCTCGTAATCCTTTCTCTCCTAAGATTGCAACGACCCTTTTCCCTCACAGTATTACAAACTCGGTCATTCATCTGCGTTTGTAATATATGAGCTTTATTAGTTAGTTTTATTCTAACCCAATACCGCACCCTTTCATGCATTGCAGCATGCACATGTGAAATAGTTACGTTTAAACCAGCTACATGTCTGGAAGGGGCTTCAATAAAAGCAACAAAAATCTTCTATTTTCTCTTAAGTTGCACTGGATAAAGACACTAAATGTATTTTGATGTCAGTCATGACCAAAGTATTCCATGCTAAGAAGCCATGTGGAGATACACACACACACACACAATGCACATGCAGTATGCATGCACAGAGCAGACGTTTGTAGAATGTGGAGTGGAGTGCTAGCACGGTAGTAACGGCAGTACGAGGAGGTTGTAGCAGCTGCTGTAGTTTTCAATACCAGACTGGATCTGATTTCACCTCACAAACAATATTATTCCACATCTATGACGGATTTGGAGCAGGGGTGTCAAACCCGTGTCACAGAGGACCGAGACCGTGCAGGTTTTCTTTCCAGACGGTCACTGCAGCAGGTGATTTTAAAGATCGACACCTTCGATTTGAGGGAAGGAGCTTATCAATTAAATCACCTGCTGTGTGACCAGCCGGGAAGAAAGTACATCTGCGTGTGCACGTACATCTATGTGCACACACACACGCACACGCACGCACACACAAATGCACACACTGTAAACCGGTTATGCTTCGTTTCTGAAAAAAGGCTTGAGTCACTTATTATTATTTTTTTACATCTGAGTTTGTATTCTTGTTACCATGATTGTGCGTGTGGAGTTTGATTCTGATGACAATAGTTCAATGTTTTTTTTGTTTTTTTTTAACTAATCGGTGATGTTACATTCAGGTAAACTTATTACACAGATGCTGGTGAAAATGGGAGGAAAATGTAAAAATGTTTCTTCAGTGCTGCTTTTGTTAATGTTATTATAATTATTATTATTATTCCAGGTGGGAGCGGTGGCCCGGCTTTGTGTTTCCTTCAGGACCATTAAGATGTAGAATGTATGGAGAAACGGTGCAGTTGTTGTCAGATATGAAATGTGAATAAAAGCAAAAAGCGAATTTGAGGAAATGTGTGCACTCGCGTTTGTTTCTGAAATGCACATTCAATACTGTTGAGGGTGTCTAAACCTTTTCCTGCCAAATGAAAGCATGCAAGGGCCTCTTTGATAGTTTGTAAGCTTAAAGCATGTAGATAGGCTCAGGAGGTACATATATTTCAAAAAAAAACTTTGTGATGTCGGTGATAAGGCCTGTTATTAGTATAAACTTCACTTTCTTTTTCACTCTGTTTTTGTTGCTGTTTTTTTATTTTCCAAATGTCTTCTCGTACATTCCATCCATTTTCTATACCTAAATTCTAAGCTAATTTTCCAAAGAATACAACTTAATTCTTTGTTTGGTTACTCATAATATTAAGACCTTAAAAATACAGTTTTTACTACAATTTTTAGCAATATCATTATTATATAATATCTTTCCTCCTACTGCAAGTTTATTCTCATAAAAATGGAATTTATTTATTCCCATAAGATTACTGCTGTTTTTTGCGCAACTTTCCTCTCCTAAATATTGTTATCCTAAGTTAACTGGTTCCAGATTCTACCATGATAAAATTAATTTCATGCAATATTTTTTAAAGTTAGCACATAGATCATCTTTTTATGCCTTTCTAAATACAGTTTTTAACATTATTTATAGACTTGAAATAACACCCCATAGTCACTTTGACACTCAATCTACTACTACTTGTTTACATCGCATTGCGCAACTCTTGCGTTGCAGGGACCCAAGATGGCCGCTAACGAGCTAGTGAGCTAGCAAGCTAAACAGCTAGTCTCAAATTGCATTTCTTCTAAACTTAGAAGGCCAAAAAATGTACATTTTCCCCACAGAATAGCAAGAGAACCTTTTTTCATTCATCCACGAATTTCCTTCATCTCGGACGTGCCTTGGCGGACTTTATGACTTCATGCAGGGCTGAGGTAAGGTAATCTCAGTACTTTGAGTCATTACGTGCCGCGCAGTCACCCGCACGGCAGGGTTGGATTCACAATCGTTTTTCAAAAGCTGATTTTTTATGCGGTCACATTACAAGTCGCATTTGTTTGGTAATGTGACCGCAACACGCCGGGACGGTGGCGTGCGTGCGCGGAAGCACGACACCACTCGCATTTCCACGTGTAGTTTACGGAAGTAAAGATGGCTGCCGTGTGCGCTCCAGGGATGTGCGATACCATTGATTTAGTTTCTGATTTGATATTGGGTGAAATCCAGACCGGTATCAGCGATACCAGTTTAATACTGTGTGCAAATTCTCCTAATGTGACTGGTCAGGTTTCAAACGTAGTGTAAAGTATTTTGAATCATAGCATCAAGAATACAAAACATCACTTATTGATTAATATTAAACCGTGAAGTATATTGAGGTAGTGGGGTGATTTACAATATAGCTAATATACAACATCAGAATATACCCGAAGTATCAAAAGTATCACTGTTTTGATTTTAGAATCGTCTTTAGATCAAGAAGACCCGATATCGGCGATACCAATTCAATATTATGTGCAAATTCACCCAATTTTGCTGGTAAATGTTTTCAAGTAGTGTACAGTATTTCAAATAGCATAAAGAATACAAGACATCATAGTCATTTATTGATTTATATGAAAGTATTTTGAAGTAGTGGGGCTTACAATATATATATTATTTATTGGCTTACAATATAGCCAATATTAGAAAAAACAAAGGACTAAATTATACACCTGAAATATCAAAGTATCACTATTTTGATTACAGAATTCACTTTAGCGCATGAAGAGCTGGTATCTGAGATATTGACATTTCAGTATCGGCCCGTACTTTACTAGCATGCTCTCTTTAAGGCGTTGGTAGCAATTTCAAAGATTTTATGCAACGGGAATCAACCGTTTTTGTTTTTCTCAACCGAATGATTCCGTGTAGGGCCGCACGGTGGCTGAGTGGTTAGCACATTGGCCACACAGTCAGGAGATCTGGAAGACCTGGGTTCAAATCTCCATTGGGCATCTCTGTGTGGAGTTTGCATGTTCTCCCCGTGCGTGTGTGGGTTTTCTCCGGGTACTCCGGTTTCCTCCCACATTCCAAAAACATGCATGTTAGGTTAATTGGCGACTCTAAATTGTCCATTAGAGTGTAAATGTGAGTGTGAATGTTTGTTTGTCTATATGTGCCCTGCGATTGACTGGCGACCAGTCCAGGGTGTACCCCGCCTCTCGCCCAAAGTCTGCTGGGATAGGCTCCAGCATCCCCGCGACCCTAATGAGGATAAGCGGTACAGAAAATGAATGAATGATTACGTGTAGAAGAAAGATGGCAAGAATTTTGGTATGGAAGTTTGTAGACAACCTGTTGCCACGTCTGTTCCAAGGTGTGTGTGGGTGGAGTTTTGAGACATTGCCGAGAACTGCTTCACTAACACCTTATGAAAAATCATTTTCGGATGAGAGGAACTTTTGCCTACATGGGTGAGTACGTTCATCCAAGTCTTGCCAGTAAACTCCGCCTTTCCATGACTGCAAACCTTTAAAGTCTCAGTAAGCCCAGCGATACACGCCTTTCCGCGACGTATATGTCGGATACATATCCCATTTATATCCACATGCCAATGAGATCTGAGTTGCATTTGAAAAAATCTGAATTGTGCTGTTCACACTGAATGAAAAAATCAGATACAGGTCGCACATGAGCAAAGAAATTGGAGTTGACCTGCAGTGTGAACATAGCTTTAGATTTTAATAAGTTTTGACTAGTAATAAACCATAGTCTCCCCAAAAACAGAAATCATTTAGTAATTAATTCATGTAAAAAAAAAAGCCATATAGCGAGGGAGCGATGACGCAACCGTGACTGTATACTTTTTACCCCAGCCTATTTTTCCGACCATGACAACTTCGCTTTAATTGTTTTTAGTATTAATATGACTTCTTAAAAGTCTTTTTTCTTTAATATTTCAACTTTATGCTACTAAAATGGGTATTTTTCCCTATAATATTACAATGTTCCCCTGTGATTGACTGGCGACCAGTTCAGGGTGTACCCCGCCTCTCGCCCAAAGTCAGTTGGGATAGGCTCCAGCATACCCGCGACCCTAATGAGAATAAGTGGTATCAAAAATGAATGAATGAATGAATATTACAATGTTATTTTCATAGAAATACGCTTTTTTGTTAGATTACGTGTAGCATTTTCTTGTAACTTTTTTTCTT
This sequence comes from Oostethus manadensis, assembly GCA_024372805.1. Taxonomy (NCBI): domain Eukaryota; kingdom Metazoa; phylum Chordata; class Actinopteri; order Syngnathiformes; family Syngnathidae; genus Oostethus; species Oostethus manadensis. The sequence continues at coordinate 3,327,055 of QODF01000031.1, read as the reverse complement.
GTAAAATTACTGCCGATGTTTACGTTTTTGCTGTTTTTTTTGCTGTTTAAGTTCTCTTATTAAATAATTTTTAGTATGGGCCACTAAAAAAAAAGAGCCCAGGGGTGGAGCTGAAACATGTTCAGTGTTACCTGGCCATGTTTTTTTCCCCAGTCTGTTTAAAATTTGTTTGTGAGCTTCAGCTTCTGTCAAGTGTGCACTTTCCTCCTGAGAAAGTCACTCAATGACTATCAAATTGATAAAGAAGTCTGTCCGGGTTTATATTTCCTTCACAGCGGCATAGAAATAAGAATATAAGCTGCCCTTTTACCAGAACAGAGATAAACACTGATGAATGTGTTTTTAAAGCATATTGACAATGAAATTAGTGGAAAAACTCCATAACATTGAATTGTTACCTGCCTGAGGTCCATTAGTTTGTTATTGAACATGCACTGTTTGTCAGTAAATGGCCTATTAAGCTGCTAATTAGTGCTTTGTATTGCTTTATCCTCAGGGAGCTGTATCGAACACAAGCTTCTGATCACAAACACCGAGGCAGAGAAACGACATTGTCGTCCGTCTCGAGGCTCGATAGACTTCATCCCACTGACCGAGAATGTGTCTTTCTACATCACCATCTTGTCGAATCAAGGTGAAGACACACGACACAATTTGTAGACCATCACATTGAACGCAGCGAGCATACTTACAGTATGAGTTACGTGCTGCACTAGTGGGCGGCTTCCCAGTGGTTGCTATAAACACAACGGGTACACAAGGCCTTACACACGCTCAACTACAGCAATTGGAACGTGGTTTGAATGCTTGAACATCATTTAAAGAATTCTATTCATAAATATGGTTGCGAAGGGGTTAAGGTTATACAAAATGGATGGATGGATAATTCAATAATAATTTAAATTAACATTGAATTTAAAATAATTACAGTAATGATGAAACAAATTGGAAACATTAACAAAACAACCCCCCCCCATATTAAGAATGAAATAAATATTATCTTGTAGAAAGGGCTGTCAGTTGATTAAAATATTTCATCGCAGTTAATCACACTTTGTTCATAGTTAACTCATAATTAATCGCATTTAATCACAGGCAATTTACTCGTAGTTACCATATTTTTACACACTAAGTGCAAGTATTGTTTATTTGATTTTTCTGTTTTATTTTATTAAATGCAGTTTATTTAACTAATATTATATTTAATTAAATTCATGTTTTAATTCAAGAAAGCTTGTCTTTTTCTTCTACAATTGAGCTACTGTAACCAAGCAATTTCCCTTCATAAAGTCTAAGTCTAAAAAAAGTTTTTATCTATAATAAGGAGGAATGTTAATCTCTTTGTGGTAAACGATTTGATATACAACTACGATATCTACATCAAATTTTATGTAAAGGGATATCAATATTAAAAATATGGGCTATTATTTTGAAAAAAATAATATACCGTTAGATATCCCCCAGTTTGTTCATGTTTTTCATATTTAATGCGAGCAGTCATTTGCTCCACTTTGACTGTCCTTGAACGCACCTTCTTCGTTCTCACACACACCACATTTCTCCCAAATGCTGATGCTAAGTGGGAATGCATAAAGGTAAGATTTGATGATGTTATTGAGTGCTAATGTGCATATTTGTGGTAAACAACTCTGAAAAACCAACTCTAGGTGGATGGTGGTTTTGTATTCATTTAGTGATTTAAATTTTTCATAATTTTGCAAAATCTATTCTAAATACGATAAATTTAGATGGCTATAATGTACATGCAATCGCCCCAAATATCTCTCATTGGCTCTGCGGGTAGCTAGCAGCTCATAAACTAAATCTTAGCTATCACTTCAAAGCAAAACAAGAGACGTCTTGAATTTAAAAACAATCGTCAGTTGGGACACATAATGCCAAGGTACCACTGTATAAATGGCAAAACAATTTCTGCAGTGCTTCAGGAACTTCTCACTTCTCCCAGAGGCGACGTACTTCATCACATCAACACAAATATCTTTGGTCTTGTTGAGAGAGCCATCTACCAAGGCTTTGAAGCTAAACTTACCACGCATGTACCTTTTCTTTGCCTAGTTCTGCTCAATATTTGCATATTTAATTTGAAGATCGTGTCATTGTTCTGTCTGTCACTATACAGTACATTACAGTGGACCCTCAGTTTTGGTTCCAGACCCTTCCCCAATAAGTGAATTTACACAAAGTAGTATTCAATTTCAACAAATGAAATGTTTTTGTGGCTATAGCATAGCTGTTTATAACTTTCTAAATACCTTTTTGATCCTTATTAGCGCCCTGTATACATGAAATAACACCTCTAAAGTCAACTTTATGCTCCTATTATTCTTTGATTACACCACATTGAGCAGCCTTCGGGATCACTGCAGGAACATAAGAGACGGCCTTTGTTAGCATATTCATAGGAAATAATATACATCCAAATAATCTGTCCCAAACACCCAAAAATATTATACAAAATCATTTTATCTCCAAAAGGGGGGTTGCTGAAAAAAAGTTTGGGAACCACTGCATTACCCTAACACTATTCAGACATCCATAGCATGCTCGACATGATAGAGTGAAATACAGGTCTCCTCCAAGTCTGTGTGGAAGTGGTATTTTGGCTTCTTATTTTGTCCTTTTTTCCCACTCCGTTTAAAACACTTTCTTATATTTAGAGTAACTACATTGGCAAGGCTAACTATTTACCTTGGTAGCTTGCTAATTTGCTAGAGATAGCGTCTGTCTCAATCCTGTAGCCTGCACACGAGTGTGGCTCAATGTAGCATAAACAAAAAATAATAGGTGTGTAACGCTGACTATAGGGTTGTGATTTCATGTCTACAGGGCTCAAATAAGCTGAAATGTTTCCATGCTCTATTTACAAAAACATTTAGTATATTAATATCAAAAATGAAATTCACTTATCGGATCTGGAACCAATTAAATGTGATAAACACAAATAAAAATAGCTCAGTTATTTAAATGCCTGTTCATTCCTGAGCTGATCAATAAATAAATAATAATAATAATTGTTAAAATAACTTGGCTGTCCGATTCATTTGACACGACTGAAAGTGCGGAACAAAAAAGGCAAGACAAATCAGTCGAGTCTAAAGTCTTTATTGGTCAATATATAGACAGCAGTGGGATGACCACTACAGAGGGAGACCAGTGTTTAGAAATAAGAAAAAAAGGAAACAAATATACAAAAAAACTGTCTTGAACTTCTTCTTTCAATGTAAAAGTGGTATTGGCCCTGTCATAAGGGGGGAGGGGTGGACTGTCTCACAATGATGACATCACAACCAGGAGTTTACAAGAACTACTCAGTCAGTGGATCATTACGGTACGACGAGGTCTTATAATATCATTAATGAGGGGTTTCTTCTTTCATATATTTATCTTATTTTACAGGGAAACTGCTTTTCATAGGACTAGGCTCTCAATGATAAGAATATGTGGAAAAAGAGGCCATTCCTAAAATTAAATTATCCCTTTTGACTTCATTTTGTGTTATGCATGGAATAATGCTGAGTATTTCCCCCTAAAAGATAACAACCCTGCAAATAAAGTCCAGTTTTGTCCTTCATGTAAATCAGGACTTAATTTCCCGTAACGAAAACATGTTTCCCTTTACCAGTAGTCATGCAAAGGATTGTTTTGGACGTCACAGTAAACACACAAAGGGCGTCAAGGGTTCGGCTTGAAAATGAAAACTAGGACACACTAATTTGACGACTGTGTTACAAACTACCCTAAAAGCTAGCTTGAAGTTAGCTTCCTACTTCCGCACAGGCCATGTTGAATAAAACAGCACACGCTTTTAGGAATATGTGCATTGTTCAGTCAAACCGTTTATAAACATTCATTTCATTGTCTGTCAACATCAATCTTACAAAATAACGCATACAAAAGTAATGTCAAATAAACATATTTCATTGCAAATATCAAACTGTAACGCCATGCCGGGTCCCGATTGTTCCCTCCGCCGAGCGCAGGCGTGGAGGTTACTTTCCCCGGCGATATCAGCTTGTTTGTTTGTGTTCCAAAGAACATGTTCAGAAACTGTCCGAAATGGGATATAGAAGAATTATTACATTTTGGGGGTGATCCAGGATTTTTTTTACATGATTCTTAATCATTGCGTACTACTGTAAGACTTATCCACAAAGATGGAGGATTATTATTTTGATGAGAATCACAATATGGCGCTTGTGCTTTGCTAGCTGATCACGTGATGGGAGCAGCCGGGCTGCAGCTACAGATTTGTCCAGCAGGGGGAGATGTTTGATTGTAAATGAAGCCAGGAACGTAGTGGGTGTTTTTTTTAATTTTCACGTGTGTGTTCACAGAGAGAGAGAACGAATATTGAGAGTGTGTTTATGTCCAGGTATATATATATATATAGAATATATATATATATATATATATTCCTATATATATATATATATATATATATATATATATATATATATTTTCCTATATATATATATATATATATATATATATATATATATATTCTATATATAGGAATATACTATTTCCTATATATATATATATATTTTTTTTTCCATCTGTGTGTGTGTGTTCAGTATGTTATGAATGAACTGTCCCACTTAAGCTTCTGCTCCTTTGACTCTTCCATCTCCCCCTCTTCGTCGTCCTCCTCCTCCTCCTCCTCACTGTTATCCGACTCTACACTTGCCATTCCTCCCACATGTTCTTCATCATCATCGTCATCATCTTCCTCCCCACGCTGCTCTCCGCTCGCCTCTTCACTGAGAGCATGAGTTCCTGTCACATTCTGCAAAAACACATTGAAAATGTTGTTGACACACGTGGGGGGTTTTTGTGCAGAAATGTGATGCATTCAGTGTCTCTGTTACCTCCATGGGGTTTACAGTGATGGTCAGTGCAGACTTGTCCCAGTCCACCTCAGGCTCTTTGGCGCCCTCCTCTTCCTCTCTGGAGCTCTCTTGATGAGTAGCGTGGATTCTGTACACGCCAATCACCACTATCACTACCAGGGCGGCGATACACACCACGATAACAACAGTGGCTGCTGGAGGGGCTGGTCCTGGAGAAGAAGAAGACGGCACTATTGATGTGTGAATTTGTAGGCCTCATAAAACAGACACAAACTTAAATGATATTTGTGGGGCCTCTTATGGTTTGTGCTCAAAATGCTTTGGAAGACATGCTTGCTTACATAGAATGCATATGTCCTCAAAGTTTTATCATATTATTTTTATCACCTTATTATTTTTATCACCTTATTAAGATTTGGAAAACTACAACATAATCATTTTTTCTGATATCACATGGTGCAAGTGGGTAAATAATATGCTCTTTTTTCTTTGTGCCAATAAATCATTTTAATTTGTTTTCACCAAATACAGACAAAATCAGTAGCAAGCAAGAATTGCCATTTTCTTCATCAAGAAAAACTCCATCATTGCACTCCGCTTAAGGTTGTTTACATTCTGATATCACTGCAGTTTATGTGTTGTTTTATTGTATTTATTCATGTATGGTATCAGTGATTCCCAAACTTTTTACAGTGGCGTACCCCTTCAGACATCTGGCGCACTTAGAAAGCATAAACCTTTTCATCTTACTTAACTTGAAATATTGATTATAATGAATTGGTTAATTGATTTGACAGTAATTGCGGGTCAAAATGTGCATTTTGCATGGTCACATGTTGATAAAGTTTCACATGAGCACAAATAGATAAGTAAGCATCCTACATCTTTTTTATTCCAGTCTGACGTTGGTGTCCTTCCGTTTGAATGGCTTGAATTAGAGCCTGACTTTTTTTGTTCACTGATTGGAACACCAATATAAATAAAATCTTTAAAATGAAACATTCTTAACGCACAAAATAGTCATTAAACTTACTTATTTGGGCATATGATGCACACACAGCAATGAACAACACATTCTGTCTCCTTTCTGCTTCTGCTTCTCGTTGTGCCGTGAGGCGTTAAGGCGCAAACTGTTTTTCTTTTTTTCCAAAACATTCAATAAAATCATAATTAGTAAGACCTAGTACAGGGGTGGGCAAACATTTTGACTTGCGGGCCACGTTGGGCTAAAAAATGTGGCCAAGGGGCCGTCCATATATGGGTGGTCATCAAAGAGAACGACACACAACATAAATCAAACACCCACAGCAAGTTAATGCATCACATATATCGACTACTACTCGCACGTGGGTGATAAACAACAACTAAGCGGTAAACATAATACGTAACTTAAACTGTTATTTACACGTGCCCACAAGGCATGCTGGGTAGGCCAGCAGGAACAACAATATGAGCTATGAACAATAAAACATTGGATATCAGGAGTATGTTGACGTCTCTCCTTGTTTACTTCCCTAGCGACCTCCTCAACATATTTTGCAATCAAACCGAGCATGACTTGCGCCAGGACTACATTGGTGTAATTTTGGCATGGGTGTCTTGCATAGATTTTTACTGTATTTCTATGCCCACATGGTGCAGTCGGTAGGTTTTACTTTTTGTGTGTGACGTGTTGTATTGTTTGGATGGCCTTTTTGTCCAAACTACATATTCCATCTGACTATTTCCTATATGAGTCAAGCATGCCACAACAGCACTGCAAGTCAGGTTTGAATTTGACAATGCTCGGTGGGCCTGATAGTGTGCCTGGGCCACAGTTTGCCCACCTCTGCCCTATAACAACTTGCATACCTTACATTGGGAACGTAGGATCTAGAGCATTCTAAGCAGCTATACATTTAGGAAATGTGATTATAATGTACTGAGAAAGAGTATGAATAATTTTGGACATCGGACTTTTTGTCAAAAATATTGTGAAAATACCAAAATATGGTTTATGTTTTAATTTCCAGCCAAAATGTAGCTATTCAATACATTAAAAAAATCACTTTAACTCAATATAAATATTGTTTGACTTCATCGTAGATGACCCACAGCGTATCCCACTACTGCATACAGCAGAGGTGTCCAAAGTGCAGCCCGTGGGCCATTTGTGTTTTTATTGGCCCGCAGCACATTCTAAAAATATAATTTTGCAAGAAAACTAATAAAAACAAACTGGAAAAAAACAACAACAAAAAAAACCAAAAGAAATGTCAGAAATGGACAAAACTGCTACAATTTTGCAAGAATAAAATCAGAATATTACGAGAAAAGTCGTATTCTAATGAACAAAACAGCAGTTTCACAAGAATGGATTTTTAACATTAGAAGCAAAAATAATGTCATTTTAGTAGCAAAGGGGTAGAAATAATAAATATGTCATTTTTAAAAAAGTTGTCTTATGTGGAACAGACAAAACAAAATAAAGTTGTAATTAGTGGAAATGAGGTTGGATGGAATAAAAGTTAGCAGTTTTTGGTTCATGATGAGCTCTCAAGTAACAATTGCACTCAATTTGAAAATGGTTGATCCAAAAACGACAGTGATTCAACAAAAGAGGTGACCAGTTAAAGCGGTTATGAGTCCAGTGTGTCCCCACGGATGTGTTCCCCAGTACAATACAACAAACGTGACCACACAAGAAAATAAATGTGATGCTCATGATCACATTTTTGGTTTCATAGGAAGATGAATATGATGTAAACCAGTTGCAGAGTTTTGGAACACAATTTGCAGTGTGTGTGTGTGTGTGTGTGTCTTACTTGACATGTGGGAATTCGGAGCGTGTATCATGAGCGGGTGATGAACAGGCCTCATGTACTGTGGCTGAGCAGCCACATGATTGACATGCTCCACGGGCTTTGAGTGGTGAAGAACACTGACCTGCAGGAGAAACACAAGTACACTTGTTTGATTTCGACAGTGTTTGTGTGTGTGGGGGTGTGTGTGCACACAATACAATGCACAATACAAGTGCGTCTGGTGGGGGACGGAGAGAACAGAAAATGAGCCGCTTGAGCATCGGGATAATGGAGAATCATTTGGAAGCTGAATGAATGTGAGAAAAAAGCCAACTCACCTCCAAGACGAACTCATTGCTGGTGTAACGGCCGTTAAGTTCAGAGCAGGTAAGCCTGAACCTTCTCTCAGTCAAGGTGGCAGGTCGCCAGTTCCTGAAGCGCACCTGACGCAGTGCCTGCTCGTAGTGGGCCATGGAGTCCACACCTTACACACAAAAACAATCTATGTTAACGCGGCACAATCATGCGTCACTGTGGAACACTCATGTGCTGTAGCTCATTGCTTCGTAGGTTTCCATTTGTGGGCAAAATAAGTTCCAAATAAGACAGACATACTCCCCTTTCATGGTGTCAGGTGTAATTTAGGAAAGATTGGCTTTAATTGATGTGCTCTATCTTTGAAACAACTGGCAAAATCTTTCAGCAGGGGATTAAATTTCGCGTTTCACTCATTTTGCAGCATCTACATAAAAAAATGTGCTTACATTCATTCATTCATTCATTCATTCATTCATTCATTCATTCATTCATTTTCTATGCATTTCTATTATGATAAGAGTAAGATTAAAGTTCACAATTAACTTGTATGTCCCAGCGGAATTGCGGGATGTCAATACTCAACATGACAGTCTCACTCAGGGTGTCATAAACGAAAAGCGACAAAATATCAAACAACTACACAACATGCAGATAAAAACAGACAAGACACTGTTAATAAGTGGGGAGTGCACAATAAACAACAACAATGTCATCTCTAACATGCATCTAGCAGACATTTGGAAGACAATCCCACAAAGGACACTGGGAAGCAGGAAGCGCTCCCAGCAACGCTACAATACGACGTCTATAGGTTATCGCTCTCTCCGAATACATCAAAGTGATGCGTGCGCACTGAGATAAATGAAGAGTGGGGAACTCGTTGGTGCGATCTGCGATCTGAGTTCAGTCGGATCTGTGTAGAGGTGGGCTGCAGTTGGGCTGAGTGCGCCTCGTGTTGTGGCCCCCACCCACTCCATGTTAAATGGAAAAAATAAAAGCCACTTGGATGGCATGGCAATACATAGGGTTTGCGGCACGGTGCATTCGGTCTGGTTGTGGCATGCCCTCGCATGATTCTGGTGGGGTTCATCGCATTGATGGATTACTTGACGGATGTCATTGTCTTTCATAGGGCTGCACCGTTCTCCGTGCATCGGATAAACACGACACGCCAAGTGAAACAAGTTTTTTTTTAAACAAATGTGGCTCAGCTATGTGAGAGGAAGTCCTGCCAGGTCCCTAGAAGTAAAAATAGGCAAGAGAAGACATTTCCAGAAAAATCCATTGACTGAGGTTAAAGAACTGTAAAATTTAAATGAAAACTGAAATGTATTCCTGATTTAAATACTTATTAGTTCTTAATTTGTTTATGTGTTGGTTGATTGATTGTTTTATTAGTAGTTTTGTAGAGAAAACAGTTACTAGTACAGTATGTTCCATACATATTGACTACCAAAGTATGTATTTACCTGAGGAAAGTTATACAACTTGTTTAAACTTGGCTCCTTGTTCATTTTATTTTGTGTTTGTTTATTTGTTTGTGCATTGATTGAGAGTTGTATCAGTAGTTTTGCACACAACTTGTTTACTCCAGTGTCCTTGTTTATCTTATTTTGTGTTATAAAAAGACGTTTGAGAAGATTGGATTAAAAAAAAGTAATTTATATTGCGTGCACGTGCATGTGCCCACCTGCAGCCAGACTGCGCCTCCACTGGCCCCAAGGTAAATTGAGTTTGAGACCCCTGATTTAGAGTCTATATAAACTCAGATGCATATTTTTGGAATGTGGGAGGAAGCCGTAGTACCCGGAGAAAACCCACGCACAAGGAGAACATGCAAAGTTCACTTAGAGATGGCCAAATGATGATATGAAAACAAATCTTCCAGATCACCCGAATCCCACTCGGCCACCGTTTCAAACATATTTCACATGTAATGTCCATATGTGCTCTGTGATCAACTGGCAACTAATCCAGGATGTATCCCGCCTCTCGCCCAAAGTCAGCTGGAAAAGGCTCCAGCATACCCATCTAACCCTATAGAGGATTAAGCGGCATAGAAAATGAATAAGTGACATTTATTAAGCAGCAACAGAACCAATGTTGTAATAGTGGCAAGCACAATACACAATAGTATGGAATGCATGGTTTACACACAAACAGCTGAGGAGTGCAACCGATATTTTAAGGCGCATACGGAGATAGCAAAAGATGCTAGATGCAGCACAATCATGACACTTTTGTGGAATGAACAAAAAGTACATCTGAAGGTTGCCTACAGCCACAGTTTTAAAATGTTTTTTTTAGGAATGTAGTTAATGATGCTTATAAGCCGCTCATGACATAAAAACAGAAGTAAAGTGTGAAAAACCAACATGAAAACTGAAGCTGCAAAAGTTAGTGAAACAAAATCGGAGTCAGAGCCTTCGGGGAGGTAAGAAAGCGTACCATATATTGATATTCCAGAGGTAGAGTTGGTGGCGTCCAGGTGTTTTCCCAGCAAAGCGCTGTGATGAATGTGTAGGCTCTCTCTCTCTGGATTCAGTTCATCCCCCATCACCAGAATATCACAATAGTCCAAGTTATGCATCACCTCCATCACACCTGGCCTGCGGGCTGCACGCGTACACACAAAAATGACAACGCTCAAGCAACAAACCTTTCATAAAGAGTATCCAGAACGTTCTGCATACGCGGTATCTCACATCCAGTGAAGCTGTCTCCCTTCATTACTGTGCTGGTGATACGAAGCTCCTTGAAAGGCGCCACGCCCACAGGGCTCCGCAGGTCGCCGGCAGGCCTGATGAGTCGATTGGATCCGGTAATGGTGATTCTCGGTTCGCTGGGCGGCCGGACCATGACGACTGCCTTGATGTCTGGGACGGAGAGACACGCGTCCTCCCCGAAACACCTGACACACACACACAGACGAGGATGGCAACAAACCTTGGCTGATCAACTGTGGCTGATTTTTTTATATCCAAGAAACACCGTAGAGAGGAAATAACTTGGCTTGTTTCTCATGACTGTGTGACGACATCTTCCTATAACACACCCGGTGAAAATTAAAGAAGTGACAGTAGCATGTGTAATGGCATAGGCGCGGTAGATCTGTTGCATGCAAAGCCGTTTTTTGCAATCGCGTCGTTGCGACTCTTCCTCATCGTGCTTGTGTCACCTTTTTAACGAGCACGCACACTCACTCTCATGTGAAGCATCCGCATTTGCTGCAATTATGAGGCTCGTTTTATTCTTAGGTGACACTGACGGAGAGGTTTTACTGAAACAACACGGCTCTCCGCCTCGCTTGCATTGGTGTAGAGCTGCACTGTATGATGCTGTTTCTTATACTCCATTTGGTATACCTTAGGTAGCGTTTTTCGGTGAAAATGATTGGCTGTATATAGAATAGACATTGCTCAGGCTTAATGAATGAAAGGAAGCCGTAGTGCAATGGTGTCCAAAGGCAGACCGGGGGGCCAAGTAAATATGCGCCAACAGGATCTTATTATCGGCTGGACAGTGTTCGTCATTTTCTCACTGAGCTGCTTTGCAAAATGGTTCGGAATAAATGTGTTTATTTCATGTACAGTTCACACTGGTTTGTGTTTTGTGCGCTGCATGGATTTGCTGTGCGCTGAGAACGCAAGAGAAGTGGACGATTTTCGCCCAGCTTTCAGAAAACCCATCCCTTTGCGCATTTTAACTCTGAAATAGGCCATTTGTTGCAGAAGCCCATCTCATTCACCCTCCAACAGTAATAATTTATAACTATGTGTTGGTAACTCGTAGAAAGTAAAGTAAGCGTATGACAAAATGATGCAGTGTAGATGTAAGAGCTTTGGGAGTCAACTTTGTTATAATTCGACCTGAGTCATTACATCCGGCTAGCGGTGTGGATAAAGTAGACACGGCTCGGTGAAACGCCCGCATCATCCCAGACTGCAAGCCAGGAGAACCCAGCGGCCTGCAGCGCAACGGATCCGCATACCACCACTAGCCAACTTTAGAGAGAAATGGAAGCGGCCCAACTGGAGACTGACAACCAGGCTAAAGGCTAGACCGTGACTCGGATTCCATCTGTTCCATCCATCATCTTTCTTTAACATTCTTTAGTTGCGAGTACCCAAGCGTTTGATAATTTAAAAATGTGTGAAGCATATTTAGAGCTTAGAATGTCAAAAATAGTATTTTTTTTGGAGTTCTCCAAAAAGCAAATAGCGAGGACTAACTGATGTGTAACAGAAATAATAATGTAATATTTATACTTGTATAAGGCTGCGCTAGATTGATGGTTATGATGTGTCAGACGTTTTTTTCATGAAAATTCAACGCCATGTCTCCAAATTCCTTGTACACTGTCATGACAGTAAAGATTTTTCTCTTTTATTGTATTTCTAGTGTGCAATGTACAGAAAATAAAAACACATTCAATGTAACACTCGCACAACGCGTCCATTTCCAAATGTCGTCCTCACTCAAGGGTATTTCTGTTCAGCCGGAATAAAGATTTGATTCCCAGCCAGTGGAAATATGTCAGAAGATAGCTGAGAGTTGCTCAGCAGCACAAAGAGTCTGATGTGTGTGAAAGTGTAGCAGCTTGTTGCTGTGACAGGTGTAGTCCTGTTGGGAACTCGGGTGTGACATCGAGGCGACCGCTCGTGACCATGTTCTTTGAACACAAACATAACCTAATACACTGACATCTTCTCACGAAGCCTGAAAAGCCCCGCCGAGAGATAAAATGTGTTTGCAGGCTACAAGGCTTTGCTGTGGAGGTGTTTGGCATCCGCCCATGTGGTCAGATTGTTTACAGTCGCCGGTTTCCCTCGAGGCACGGCGGTATCAGCTTCAGTCCGCAGGCAACACAGAGCACTGAAGTGTCAATTTGCAAACGTGTAATCACAGAATCATTGAATCACTTTATGGATTTTCAAGAGAGAGCTAGAATTGACAGGACATTTATGTACCCCTCAGAGGGGCTTGGATTATGAAAACGCACTTTGTACTGTCGCATCTGAACGCGGATGCCTCAGGACACATGTTTTTACTACTAAGTGTGAACATAAACAGACAGGCTTGAGGGCGACGATGGTGAGCCTCTCTCCCTTGCCTGCACGCCAACAGAATGCACGACACAAAAACAACAGCAGAATGAAAGCGGCATATTGCTGGCTTATTACAGGTCCCATATTACGAGTCCCTGGAGCTTGTTTATGAGCAGCAAACGTGAGAACAATCTATCATCATACCCCTAACTTGTTCGCTCCACATTAGAGAGGAGAGGCAGGTAGACACACATCAAAGGTGAGTTCTGAGGTTTTGGGATTTTGTGATGTCATGAAGGAAAAACCACCTTGCGTATGCACCCACTCTGTGTATACTCCCACCACTTCACGGAAGACTTTGCTAAAAAGAAAAATGCAAGGCAGGCTTTGCTACACATCAAAATAAAGCCTGTCGCCTAACATGCTAACTTAAAATATGAAAGGATTGTGGCCTTATGTTTATTTTTTTATTTTGGAAATATGCAAATCAAAAAACTTGCTATACATATTTAAAGACATAGCTTTGTGTTAGTTATTAATATCAACATTTTACCTTTTCCTCATTACATTACACCTTTTGCGTACCAAAACAAAATGAGGCATGTGCCACAAATGGCCCCTGGGCTGAACTTTGGACATCCTTTGGCACATCGACTACAGTGGTGCCTTGGTTATAGTCATTAATTATAGTCAATAATCCATCCCGACTCAAACCAAAACAGACTCAAACCAAAGCAGATTTTTCCATAGAAAATAATCACCCAATCCAAAACACCCAAAACAGATTTTATAGACAATATGATTATAGTTTTACATGTACAAAAGAATGCAACAAATGACCAATGAATGGACAACTGAACATTTAACATCACTTTTACCTAGTTTAGCAAAGATGGAGGGGGAGGAAAGAAGAATATGCTTGGAGGGCAATCCCTTTTTTCACATTTCAAATCATTTTGCGTGTAGTGGACACTCTGGCCAGTCACAATAACACATTTTCCTAGACGATTATTGTCCTAAACATTTTTGCCAAGGAACAAAATTATTGTCATCATCATTTTGAGACCAATAATGTATTGATAATAGAAGGCATGATAAGGTGAATGCATCGTATCAAAAGAAAACAAGTTAACAAATAAACAAACATTATAAAATGAACAAAAAAAGACAAAAACACCGCAATGAAAATAAAATGAATGCCGTCTCTTTTGGCAAAAATTGCACTTAAACAAAAATCACAATAAATCACAATATTTCTAACTTTGATTACACTTTGTTCCACTGTTTTGTATTATTCATTTAATTATTTTTGTCACCAACTGTAAAAGAAGCACAAAGAAAACATTCCACACGGTTTCCTCTGTTTATTTATTATGTTTGCAGTACATGCTCACATGGCTGTGGCTTCAAATCACAGTTGTCTGCGTGTCATAACCCTCCAAGTGACTGCACAGTCGCTGTGAATAGCTGTGAATATTCTCGTTTGCTGCTAGGCCTTGCAGCTAAATCACCCTTGTGATTTTTGCGTGGATACTCCACACGACACTCACTTGCAGCGCTCTGTGAGTACAGACCCTTGTGCCTCTCCGGTGCCAACAAATGCGCATGCACAGTTCATCAAGGCCAGTAAAATTAGTTTCGTTTTTGTTTGATTTAGTTATGCTTTCTCTTCAAATCAACGTGCAGTGAATTGTTTTTTTGATTATCGTGACAGGCCTAACAACCATATATCAGATATTTGTTGTAGTGCTGCAGTCAAATGTAAAATTTAAATGTAAACGCAAACGCGGCATCGACCTCGTAGCAAAGTATGCCTCAGCATGGATCATTCACATGACTGGGTTATTTTTTCCACCACTTCTTATTTTATTGGAATTATTATTAACGTTAAAGGTAAAGCATGCTGATGCGCGGTACTGAATACTACTGCTTCACAAATGTGTGAGAGTGGTCATTTCGCACGACACAGAGTGGCTGTGTGTTGTTTATATTCCTCCTATGTAAAATTCTGGGGTCTTCCCTCTGGACGGTCCCATCGCCTTTCTCTTTTGTGTGTTTTGCATCTCTCTCTGGCACCAAAAATTGCTGATATAAACAAACGCTGTTGCCTTTAAGATGGCGACCACGGCCCACAATTCATTGCACAAGCACGTGCGAGTATTAGCAAAAATTTGGGATGTTAACCAAAAAACGCGCTAACCAGGCCGGACGTTAATCGAGATACCACTGAATTCCGCTTTTTAGCTGCCCGACAGGAGCGGTTGATGGTAACAAAAGAGATTATTACAGGTGGAAATCATTGATGCTTAAAAACAGTCAGTAGATTCAAAATCCGGCGACTCAGCATGAGTTGTAAACACACAGGAAATAATGTACAACAAGCTGACCATCATTTCACACCATGTAATAATAAGCTATAACACTAATAGGAGAACTCACAGTACAGTGGAGCTGATGTGCAGCCGCCGAAGGCCTGGCGTGGGGAACTGGCGAGAGTTGATGTAGGAAACCTTCGTCATGGCTGTGTTGATGCTGTCCAGATCCTCTCCTTCCACCACCAGCACGGACTGTGCGGGGTTAAAATGGAACTAGGAAAACAAAATCATTTTGAATCGCTGAGCCGTAAGATTCACAAAACGCCAATTATTATTACACCCGGCGGAGAACAAATTGCTGGATTTGTTTGTCTGACCACACTGTGGTGAGCAGCATCTTCTGCAATTAGCAGCGCGCATTCTGACACGAATGGCAATGAATGGCCTTTAGTGCAAAGCCGTCCTTGGTGCACCATAAAAACACTACATACAGTAGTGTTTAAAATATTAGCAGTGCAGTGCAACTAATCTGATTAATCACTGTTAGTAGTATATTTTTATTGCTACATGACAAACAAGTTACCAGTAGGTGCAGTAGATTCTCAGAAAACAAACAAGACCCAGTAATCATGATATGATACTTTGGTGTACAAGTCTGATCACCACCTGGTGAATTTGGGTATACTGGATAATCCTCCATCATGTCAGTCCAATTCATTCATTCATTCCGCAGAGGATAAAAATGACTTAAATAATATAAAAATGACAATTTGACTGCTGCTGTCAAAAAACCCTACTGGATTTTCCTCCTTATGGAAGGACGACACTGACAAGCACCTTGCAAGTTATGCAAGCTCCTTCAGTGTGACATTTCTGCATTTTTTTGTCTGATTAGCAAAAATAATAACGTCACACTTACAGTACATTACTGGTCCAAAGTTCTAGAGCACTCCAATTAAAAACCTATATTTTTAAGTATTAAGAGTAGGATGGTTGGTCTATCTTAATGCCCTTTTTTCTTGCCACTATTGTGGCCACAACTTACTTTCTCCAATAAAAGGGTATATATAGTACCAGAGTGTGTCCTAAACACACTGCAGACAAAGAAGGTAAGTACTCCAGAACTTGGAACACCTGTAGGAATTAGTTGCACCAACTGCCGAGGCTTGATCAACCTCCACTTTTGAAGAACATCTTTAAAGTGTTGAGCCATTTTGTGGTCCCTGAAACAGGCCTTTTTGTATAGTTTTAAAATACACATTCTTTGTCAGTTTGGACTTGAATTCACGACTTGAATTTCAATACGTTACTAGAAAAAATGGGGTGTTATAAAACTACATTAAAGACTTCACACAAGCGGCGCAGCGTTGTGGTGTATAATAAACGTTATTGGTGACATTCTGACAAGCAGAAACTGGCAGGCACCATGTGCCAACTCAGCGCACTCAGACGGCAAAACGGGCCGAGGGGAGATGCTCGCTGCGCCCTCGTCGCAGGATTAGTTGATTCATTGATATTTTTATATATTTGAATCATTATTAATAATAGAATACCATATTTGCTTTATGCTGCCATTACTATTATTATTTCCCATCACGACACCCATCAAAACCATACGTTGTGCTTGGTAGATGTAACGAACATGCAGTTTTGTGCAGTTGCACACCAATAACTTGCAACTCCCTCCTAATTTGTGAGTCAGTGCTGAGAAATGTAGTGACATTAGCTGAGGGCTGTAATGCTGCAGCGCATTACAGCATTCCCCAGATGCCTGTGCTTCGGCATTCACACTGCGTACAGAAGACAGTGTCTTACTTACACTACTTGTAGTGGAACTACAGTGGTACTATAACAATACAGTAAGTCTGTTAAAGAAAAGTCTGCGTGTGTGTGTGTGTGTGTGTGGGGGGTGTATTGCCAACACCCCCCACTCCCCGCCCCACAATAGCCACACACCTTGATGTCCTTAGCCAGGCTTTCAAGGGAGTTAATATCAAGACCTTCTTTGCAGGCCTGCAAACAGGAGATAACCTTCTGGGTTTCAATGCGGCCCGGGCGGATTGTCAGGCCCGACAAGCTGCCATGGAAATACTGGGCGAAGCGTGGAGTCACTACCTCGCCGCCTAAATGGGAAGGAGGAAGGCGGCGGGAAGGAGAAGAGAATAGAAGAGATAAGGGAGACGAAGAGAAAGTAGAGAGAGCAGATAAGAGAGGTGAGGTTCAGCACATGGTGGAAAATGAGGAGAAGTGGGTCAATAAAGGACAATTGCAAAGAAGAAAAGGGTAACATGTATTGTGTGTAATCACTGGTAGGAGTTTCATAGACAAATCCCCCGTAAGGACTTGGCTATGAACAAATGAACAGATTTATTTTCCATGTCTGCAACAGGAAAATGAACACATAGACGACAATTACCGTGCACAGATGTCAACACGTTACTGATTTATGACTGCCCACACACTAAGCAAAACACGTGTGAGACGCATACAAAAAGCGCTGTGGCATTGCTGGAACTCGTGTAATAGTAATCACATCCATTTTATATAACCCAACATCTGGCACAGCAACGTATCCGCTCTGACGCTTCCTCTTAAGAATCCCGAGCACAAGTTTGACAGACGCAACGGATGCTCGTCCTGGAACGCTCTCAAACTGTCACAGCCAGGAAATTCATCTTTCAACACAAATAAACACAAACATGCAACACCGTGTACAAGGCGCGTGTCACTTCCAACAAGTATCCGTGTCACTCCCCCCGTGGACTCTTGTTGATTTTCTGTGTAGTATTTCATCATTTGTAATTGTCTGCTTGGGGCCTCACTTTTTTAGCCACCCTTCCTTTGCAACTTCTTGGTAAGAAATGTCTCTTTTTGCCTGACTTAAAAGCCTAAATTGTTTCCTGCCACAGGAGATAGCGTTTGGATGTTTTCCCTTTCCGGTTGTGAGTGTTTGAAACCCACGCACACTTTTGTTATAAACAGTGGTCCACAGGACAGTTTTATTGAACGTTTTATCAGATGCTGCTTTCAGATGTGCAGCGTGGTGTGTAGGCTGATTAGTCCGAACGAAGAAGAGACCTAAATCTGAATAAATCATCTCTTGAAATCCGTCACAATGAGAGCTGTTTCTAATATTTGGCTTACCTTACTTAGCTACAGCATTTTAACAATTCTCAGTATGATGCTGTGCAGCTCCACACCATGGCAAACTCTTCTTCTTTTCCTTTCGGCTTATCCCTTCAGGGGTCGCCACGGCGAATCAATTGCCTCCATCTAACTCTGTCTTCTGCATCCTCTTCTCTTGGATCAACTACCTTCATGTCCCCTTTCACACTATATCCATAAACCTCCTCTTTGGTCTTCCTCTAGGCCTCCCGCCTGGCAGTTCAAAACTCAGCATCCTTCTACCAATATATTCACTATCTCTCCTCTGGACATGTCTGAACCATCTCAGTCTGGCCTTTCTGACTTCATCTCCGAAACCTCTAACATGAGCTCTCCCTTTGATGTGCTCATTCCTGATCCTGTCCATCCTGGTCGCACCCAAAGAGAACCTCAGCATCTTCATTTCTGCTACCTCCAGCTCTGCCTCCTGTCTTTTCCTCAGCGGCACTGACTCTAGACCAAACATCGCTGGTCTCACCACCACAATAAGTGAATATTTTTGTAGTTATGGCATAGAACACCTGTTTCCAATTGTATGGGTTTTTTTTTTTTTACATTTTAACACTTTTACATTTGTATTACCAGGTATAGTAAACCTAATCAGAGAAAATATGGCATATTAGACATAAATAAGATAAGATAGACTCACACATTAGCAGTTTTTTGTTGTGTTTTTCTGGGTAGCGTACTTCCACCATTACAATACATTGTTGTATTGGCAGCAGTGCAGTAAATGGTTTTACAATTGCATTACCCAATATAGTACACAAAATAAGAATAAACAAACCTGCAGGAGCAGCGTCACAGTAAATGTGTTCCCTTAGTGACAAGTCTAATGCCTGTCTCACCAAACAATTACTGACACCTAGTGGCCAATGTGCAATGCACAATGCACAATCACAATTACAATGCTTCTTCTGTCTTGTATTTTATATCCTTTAGTTAGTTCATTTAGCCATTTTTATGCTTTAAAATTTAGACCAAGCATAAGTACAATTTGCTTAAATAATAGGCAGTATGTATTTTTACTGTAAGTTTTGTTTGTGTGTCGCTGATGTGAATCCTGTTCCTGCACTGCACACAAATTCACCCGTGGGTATTAATAAAGACGATCGAACTGCATCGTAGCGAAGAGATGACGCTAGTGCTGTTGGAGTGATTGCCATAAAGTCTATCTGTTCAAGTGGATGTGACTAGCATATGCCAGTTTATTTAGTTATTATTGAGCCTAATAAACT
Source organism: Oostethus manadensis (assembly GCA_024372805.1). NCBI lineage: Eukaryota > Metazoa > Chordata > Actinopteri > Syngnathiformes > Syngnathidae > Oostethus > Oostethus manadensis. The sequence continues at coordinate 3,307,317 of QODF01000031.1, read as the reverse complement.
CCGCCTAACAACAAGCATGTAAAATGACCAGAAAAAAAATCATCAATTGCAGTGTTGTGGTCTCAAGTAGCACAAATGTATTTCAATTTTTATAAGAAGTCATGAATATTCTAGCTGTCTGTGCAACCTATATTAATGCCCCGCTGGAAGAGAAACAGGTATTTAAAATGAATAAATAAAAAAGCACATAGAGCGCCTGCTGTAGTTTTCCTGCTATGTACTATACCTACAACAACAATATTAATAATGATAATAATAATAATAGTTGATAACAATAATAATTCCAATAATAATAGTAATAACAAGTGTGCTGTGGCAAACCCAACATATCTGCCTTGCTGAACAGCTTTGTGAGAGTGTTGTAAAGTTTGCATCTTACAACACAAAACATTAACTTAAATTGCATGAAAACGGTATTTGAAGAACAAACACTTAACGAACTACGGTCAACACTCACCCGTGCATGCGTGACAGTCAAAAATACAAAATAATAAAATAATAAACAAAAAGACAAAAATAATTGAATTTATCGACTAGATGACCATCCTTTCTCAGTGGTGGAAGACACCTGGTTCTGTTGTTCACTTGGAAACCTGAAGCGCCCAATCAGGCCCTCATTGGAAAGTCTCCTTAAAGAAGGCATTGCATCCTCTGCAAGTTTCACAAGTAATATGTGTTTTCTTGACTAAGTAAGTAAAATAGGTTTCGTGTAAACTAAGGTGATTGTATGTTTCCTTTTCTCCAAAAACCCCAAAAACGTCTGAGGAGTAATCGTGTAAGTGAGGAAACTGTGGCTCTTTCTTTGGCAGGAGCCAATCTCTACCTACAGGGGAACTCATGACAAGTTTGTCAACCCATCGCAAGTCAAAGGAGGTCTAAGAACAAACGCTGAAATCACACAGCAACATTAAACTCAAATGGCATGTAAGAAATATACATGACAAGTACCAATATGAGTTTGGAATATAAAGCAACTATTTCATTTTCACAAAGCCAGCTGAATGAATTATTGCAACTGAACAAACTGCTTTGCTGGGAAGCAATGCATGATGGGAAGCCGTTAAAAATATTTGTTGTTTTTTTTATTCTAAAGTTGTATCGGTACTTGCTTTGTATATTTTGTAGCTTCCTTTTGAATATTAAGCTGCTGCGTGATGATTTTAGCGTTCTTTCTAAGACCACATGTGAGTCAGACTTGTTACTGTGTGAAACTGCGTGCTGACCTCCTGCGAATTCCCTTCTAGCTTGTCATTGGCTCTTCATAAAGAGCTACCTGTTTCTTATGGACTTGTGCACACCACAAAATACAATTTTCTGACGTAGACATGCGTTTTATAGTCCGGTGTTGATTATATATGTACAAATTTTCCCTCTTAATTTGGTGGGCGCTGCTTAAACAACAGTGCATCTTATACACCGGAAATTACGGTACTTAATGTTTACTACACAGGCAGCCCCTTGGGTGTTTTCCATGGTGAGCTTGACAATAAAGCTTCCATACAAACAGGACTCTACCTACAAAAGCCCATATTGTGCACATTATGCTGCGACAAATTCCTTTTTGCTGTCGGGTAGTGAAAGAAGCTTGCATGTTTTTGACTCCATACACATCATTATTGTGATGTTGATTGCGAGTAAAGGGGGGGGGTGGGGGTCGTGAAATGAGAGACTCTGAAAGGCAATCTTGCTCACTAATGACCTGCAAAGTTATCAGTTGCAGCTTAGTGAGGCTTAAGGCAGCCTCATTGGGACGTAATAGCTGGCAAAGTTGTGGCCCATTCACTCTGCCTAATCCTTCCTTCAGGGCCTTCTCTCACAATCAGAGGTTCACAGAGAGAAGAATAAGACCGTATGAAGCGGCAAACAAACGATGATGACAGAAAGAAAATTATAATCAAGCGGGGGATGAAAAGAATTTCAAACGGCAAGGAAAATGTCGACGGGAAGGAGGCTTTTTGAAGATACACAGAGAAGCGAGAAGCGTGATTTAGGCGAGCTGCGGAGCGGATGATCACTGCTGTTGTTACCCCCCCCCCCGCCCCCCCCACCGTAAAGCACATTTTTGTAATGGTTCCAGCCATTGCACCGCACCTCCCGTTCACTCCGTTTACCCACTTTGGTCATGCCTTTCTATATCAAAAGAAATGCTTGCAGCCTCAAGGCATACATCTTAATCTATATTTATTTTTCTCTCCTATGTTCCCTATGTGTGTGTGTGTGTGTGTGTGTGTACTTCAAACATAATTTCCAACACTGGTTGGCAGTAGCTGATGCAGGAGCTCAATGTTTGTCATGGGATGTCATCATTTTCCAGCCTGTTCTCTTTGGCTTCTAAAAACGGAACTTTTTGTGGAGTAATGCGACTAGAATTTTGAAATATATATACTGGCATATAATGTTTTTACTTGTTGTTTATAGGGGTGTCACAAGACGAGGCAATACACAAAACTGGGTCTATGGGAATGAGAAATGATTTTCAACATTACATTTAAGAAAAGTACAATTAAATATATGACAATGTACTGTATTGTAAGATACAAATTTAATTTCTACTATATTACCCTCCTTTGCTTTCACCTAGGGTGCATTCTTCTGCACCCTGTGTGTATTCTACCGGCCCCACCTCCACCCACCGAGACAGATACTGTACAACTGGGATCCCTTTGTTCATGCCGTTGTTCCGTCGTGGAACAAATGCACCAAAGGTTCTGAAACCTCTGCACAGAGTGAACTCTCTTTCTGCCAGTGTGGAGGTGGGAGATGAGGAAAAACAAACTCGTAAGCACGTGGCAATATATTGTGGCCAGAAAAATGAGTAGGGTTGCAAACACTAAACCGATGCGACTGGACATCAGGTTTGACAAGTGAGAAATACGGCTGCATCGTCAACTCGCTGGATTGATAATGCTCCCAAGACTAGCACTCTGTTGACAGTGAGTCTCTTGTAAATGTAGCAACAGGTACATTATAGCAATCCAATGTATCTTACTTATTATGTAACTCTAAGACAGGCACAACATCAAATTAAAAGCACTAAATGAATACAAAGCCACCACCCACCAAGACTGGAGTTTGTTTTTCAGAGAGATCACGCGTCCCTGTTTGATGTGTGTGCGTGCATGAATTTACTTGTGGACCGAACAAATATCCACTCACATCTTACCTTTGATCATTCCTACATATATGTGCATTTGCAACCAAATATGAGGTGAAGGAAATCTGTAAAAATACAGTATAGTAGTCTGTGTAGCGTCGGAGACAGTTAAATGGTGCGTTCAAGGATTGTCGAACAGTGGGACAGGTCGCTGCTGGCAACAAGCAACATAAACAGTGGGATTTCTAACTGTATGTCATTTTTTGGATTAAAAAAGAGGCCAAATTTCCAAAGCTGATATTCATTTACATAAAAATTGATGAAGTTATCTACAAATATTTTAAATGTTTTTATTTTAAGTATATAATTTTTTATTATTTGTGCCTCAAAGTTTCCACAGCGGTTGGGGACTCAAGTCTTATTTTTTATTTTTCAAAAAGAGATTACTGTCTACATCATCACATATAACTGTAGAATCGTATCTAATCAAATTGTTTGTACACAGTATCCGACCTACACAATCGAACGATATACAATGAATCAATAGACTACGCTGCTTTTAGTAACAAAATGTCAGGCACAGATGTCAACATATGGTTTCATTTGTTTTCCTTCTCTTTGTGACTGTGCAGTATGGGGGGGGTAGAAACACAAGCATGACACTAAAATCATCACACAGCAACTTAACACGCAAAAGGTAGATACAAAATATATAAGACATGTACACGTACAGTATGAGTTTAGAATCAATAATCAATAATTTTAACTTCTACTTAATCATGCATGGAAAGGTGAGGAAAATGATCCCTTTGTGTTTCTGAAAGCCAATCTTTTCTAAAGACTAGCTAAAACTGTTACCTGGAGGCTGCTTTTATGTTTAGTTTTGCATATTTCAAGTAATATTTCGGCCGTACGGTGGACGAGTGGGTAGCATGTTGACCTCACAGATCAAATTAGGGTTTGAATCTCCGTTAGGCATCTCTGTGTGGAGTTTGCATGTTCTCCCTGTGTGTGCGTGGGTTTTCTCCGGGTACTCCGGTTTGCTCCCACATTCCAAAAACATGCATGTTAGGTTAATTGGCGACTCTAAATTGTCCAAAGGTATAAATGCTTGTTTGGCTGCCCTGTGTTTGACTGGCGACCAGTCCAGGGTGTACCCCGCCTGTAACCCAGCGGTATTGAAAATGGATGGATGGAAGTTATATTTCGTTGTGTTATGTTGCTGTAAATAGTACAGAAATTTAGAAAAAATACACACAAATCAGAGTGGACCTATTTGTCGGGTGAGATGGGACTTATATAGCTGTTTATTATAGCTACGTAAACAATAAACATTCATTCCATTCCATTCCATTTTCATCCGCTTATCCAGGTCCGGGTCGCGGGAGCACCAGTCTCTGTAGGGAAGTCCAGACTTCCCCGTCTCCGGTGACCTCTTCCAGCTCCACCGGGAGGACACCAAGGTGTTCCCATGCCAGCTGTGAGACATAGTCCCTCCAACGTGTCCTAGGTCTTCCCCGGGGCCTTCTCCCGGCTGGGAATGCCCGAAACACCTCTCCAGGGAGGCGCCTGAGAGGCACCTGCACTAGATGCACGAGCCACCTCAACTAGCTCCTCTCGATGTGCAGCTCTACTCTGAGCTCCTCCTGGATGGCTGAGCTCCTCACCCTATCTCTTAGGGTGAGTCCAACCACCCTACGGAGGAAACTCATTTCCGCCGCTTGTAACCGCAATCTTTTTCTTTCGGTCATGACCCATAACTCATGACCATAGGTGAGGGTAGGAACGTACATCGATCTGTAAACAGAGAGCTTTGCGTTCAGGCTCAGCTCTCTCTTCACCACGACGGTCCGGTACAGCGACCGCATTATTGCTGACGTTGCATCGATCCGTCTGTCGACCTCACGCTCCAACCGTCCCTCACTCGTGAACAAGACACCGAGATACTTGAACTCCTCCACCTGAGGCAAAACCTCAGTCCCAACCCCATGGGTACAATCCACCCGGTGAGAACCTCGGATTTGGAGGTCATGAGTCTCATCCCAGAAGCTTCACACTCAGCTGCAAACCGCTCCAGTAAATGCTGAAGGTCACAGCCTGATGAGGCCATAAGGACCACATCGTCTGCAAATAGCAGAGATGATCCCGTACTTCCGGAGCACCCCACACAGAACACCACCGGTAGACCGGTTGGGCTAACTCCCACATACCCTCCAGTACGCTTGCAAGGGTGTAGAGCTGGTCGAAAACCACAATGCAACTCCTGTAACCGATGTTCAACTAACGGTCGTACCTTCTCTCCAGCACCCTGGAGTAGACTTTTCCAGGGAGGCTGAGGAGTGTGATCCCCTATAGACCACTTACTCCGGTCTGCCAAATACCTCAGCCACGGTGATAGAAGTGTCTACGTACGTGTCCTCAGACTCTGCTTATTCTACGGAAGGTATGTAAGTGGGATTGAGAAGGGCCTCAAAGTATTCTTTCCACCGACCAACTATATCCTCAGTCGAGGTCAGCAAGCCCCCGTCCGCACTGTAAACAGTGTGAACTGGGGACTGATTCCCCTTTCTGAGGTGCCGGACAGTTTGCCAGAACCTCTTCGAGTCCGAACAAAAGTCGCGCTCCATAGCCTCACCTAGCTCCTTCCACACCCGGGTTTTTGCCTCGACCACCACCGAAGCCGCATGCCGCCTGGCCTGCCGATACCTGTCAGCTGCTTCGGGAGTCCCGCAAGCCAAATAAACATTCAATATAATTATATATATATAATTATTATACATTTGAAATTGAAATTTGTGAAAATAATTCAATTTGTAAAAAGAACATTATAATTTAGGTTTAGTCACATTTCCATTTAAGTAACAAAAATATCTGAAATAATAAATCAAATTTAAGCTAACATTAAAAAGAAACTTCACATTCCTGGAATATACACACATGCACACACACCAACCTTGCCAACAGGCGCCCACTGTGAGCTGCGTATCGATCTTTGAGGTGTGGATTGGCCAGTCATCTGTCACCAGGTAGGGTTCATAGGTCACTCCATCCACAAAGAGAGTCACAGCTGGAAACTCCACATTGATCACGTAATAGTGCCACTCTTTGTCACAGATCTGCGAAAGGGGAAGACGAAGGGGCTATCAAGCGTCAGTCACTAGGCAACAAGACTTTCTTTTTTACACGGCAGTGATTTATCACGTCCAAAGGTAGTTGCTGAAATGCGACAGTTTAGGAGCGGAGGATTTTTTTTTTCCCCCAAGGATGATACAAGTGCATCCCCGAGGCTCCATTCCACATGAAAATTTCTCTTATCATTTATGGATCATTTACTTACGCCTGCCGCCGGCAGCTAATGAGCTTTCATTTTAATGAGCTGTTTATTAAAAAGCATAAAACAAGTGACAAACACTGCTGAGAATCCACCACGGCCTGATTGCTTCGACTCCAACTGGAATCTTGCGCCATTTCAATGGCTGCTGCTTTGCGCTGCATGGACGTCCGAACCCAAATTAGGACGAAGAAGACGTTTGCCGACAAGGTGCCGCTATTACTGCTGTCTAACCTCCACGCTGCTAAAGGACTTGCAGGTTTAGGTGCGCTGACATCCCCTAAAAAGGACCCGTTCAAACTGCATTTACACACAATATTGTATGCTTGCTAATAATCTGCATCAAAGACAACGTACACTTCAACAGGGAATGGACTTGTATTCAAATGCAAATGGGAAATGCAGCTTTAAAGGCTTTGGCGACTTTAAGGACACTTTCATCGTCCACCTCTTCACGTTGTGGAGTATTTGGCTGATTTAACAGTAAACAATTTATTTGCTCCACAGAGGAAACGTCTGCTGGTTTGCCATGCAAAGAGAGAAAAACTGCAGGAACTAATGTGTTTCTGAGTGGCCCGCTACACACACACACACCCCCATGCACACACACCTAATACCAATGGGTGCTTGTGGGCAGTGAAATCAATGAATGTCTCCCTTTGGGAACTGCAAAAGACATACAGTGCTGCTAATGAATATAACCCTTTTGAAAAGCATTACTTGCATCCAATTCTCAGTGAGGGATATATTCATACACTAATCAACATATATTTGCCGTGCGCTCATTTTTGCCAAATTATATTACCATTTTACACAGTGTTGTATAAATTGGATTGGTAAATGGACTTCTCCCTTCAAGGTACTCAACGCGTTGCCCCATTTACTTTCAGGAGCACCTATGGGTCCAGTTTCTTGCCCGAGGATAATTTAACATGGCCACAGGAAAACAAACAATTAATTCAACTTAATTAAACATTTGAAAAAACAATGTAAAATAATAATGTGTTGTTAATGTACCGGAATTTATAAGCCGCAGAGTTCAAGGTTTACAATACATCTCCTTGACTTTAGAACTACTACCATTTTTTGAATGTAATACTGTGCTATTCTCAAGTAAGTGAGTCTTTCTTTGGCAGGAACCAATCATAAGCTATACCTGAACCTACAACCAGCTTGTCAACCCATCTTAGAAAGAACACTAACATCATTACACAGCAACTTAACCCTCAAAAGGTAGCTAAGAAATATACAAGTTACTATATACAAGTACCATTACAAGTTTTGAATAAAATACAACAATCTTAACTTCTTCCTGTCATGTGTAACGAAGTTAAAAATTCACTTTATTTATTATTTATAAATGTGTGAAATTTATCATTCAGTAATTGTTTTGTATATCTGTGAATGACTTATTTATTTTTGGTCATTTATTTACTCATAATGTTATTGTTTTTCTTACTTTATTTCATTCTGTCCTTCTCCTCCCGGGTTTCCGCAGTTGGCCCTCGGCTTCTGAAGTACGCCCTCTCTGTGCCACGCAACGTGCTTGGCATTGATGAGGGTAAGTGGTGTGTGAAAAACCTGCAGACATAATTTTGTGTTTTCTTTGAAATTTGAGCAATGAGGTTGTAATACACGATGTATATTGTTTGTACGCCAACACTCTGGCAATATCAAGTCGTTTTATGCTCTTTTGATCATTAGTTTGAGCTCAATAAACATTTTTTTACTTCCTCATTTTGGCGCGATTTGTGTTGCATGTCTTGTATGTGTAGGTGGAGAAAAGAGCAGACGAAAGGACATATTTTTCTGTCCTTCGGGTAGGTGTTTAAATTATACTGTTGTTAATTTTTGTTGTTAATCTTGTTCATTTTTTTCAGTGACTCCTCCCCCCACGCAGTTTCTTACTTTGGCCACTAGTTGGTAGTGTTTCCACTTTACCGGTAAATTGAGTGTAATATAATATTGTTGTATTGTAAATGTAATTTCTATATTTTGCATAGATGTGAACACAGAAGAGAGCAGAGGAGAGGACATTTTATTTGTCTGCCCTTCAGTATAAACCTGAAAAACCACACACGTCACACGTCCATTAGCCATCTGCTGACACCCGTTACACATGCATCGTGCATAAAGTTGGAAACCAGTTTTTAGAAAGTCGTCAACAGTTTTTTAAAATGTCTTAACTATAAAAATATTCCATTTACAAAACCAGAATCCTATTTCGTGGAAATTCACTTATCATGGTCGGGCCTGAAACCAATTAACGGCTATGAACGAAGGACTTCTGTATACCATACACCGGGACTCAAAATTCAGAAGAGGCATTATTAGAGCATTTATTCACTGACACTGGACCTGTGTCCCAGTTTATCCCAAATGTGTTCAAATTCTTTCACACTAAATTCATCAAGCCACACATTTATGCGTAACGGGACTCAATTATGCCAGAACAGTAAACATCCTTCCCACAAATTTGTACTAAAAGTCCAATAAGATGTAAACAATCAAGCCTAGTCCTAGAGGTGTGTATTTATTTTTCCAGGGACGCGTCTACTAAGTTAGCTTTTCTCGCAATCATTTCCCCTTACAACCACAGATTCGACTGTGGCGGCAATTGAGGAATGACGTGTAAGAAATGAATCTTTACTACCTGCTTGAACTTGAAGGTGAAAAGTTAGGATATTAAGTGCACCCTGATGAAATAACGTGCAGGAAGGAAATGCAGAGGCCCTAATGTCACTTGAAATGGCTGTGTTTCAGTTTCCCCAGCTCCAGCTCAGGGTTTGGATGTGCAGTTGAGTAGACAAGTAGAATGAATTGGCTTTTAAAAGCATAAATGACTGCTAAAGTTGTGTGTCTCTGCAAGTCTTGGCTGGTTTTGCACACGTGGCTCGGCAGCATGTCCTCTGTGTTTCTTCTGACTCACCAACAGGACTGTTCTTGATTAACATTATATTATGCAGAGATGTACTATACAGTAACAGCTAGATTCAGTCGATGGATTAAAAAAAAATCTCAGAGAGCTCTTCTTAGCTTGGACTGGTGTTACTGGAACACACTTTAGTCTAGTATGTGTGATGATGAGAGCTTCTTCAGTTACTTAAACAGTGTGACGTCATAGTGATGTGACACAGGAGGACAAACGACACTGTAAAAGTTGACAACAACGGAGGACCACCATCAGTTTGTACTCTCATGCAAGATGACAAAACCTGCATTGAAGCTCTGATTCTGTCTAGCTCCAAGAAAGCCAATACATGGTGATTATCTGTTATTTTCTTTTGAAACGAAGGCACCGAGTCTTTCACTACCATACCAAACTGTACTGTTTGGTGGAAACGGGGGGCATAGGAGTTGAAGTAATGCAAGGACAACGTAAGTAGCTTTGGGGCTGCGATTGGTCAAATACATTGAACTGACTTTGTGGTTTTAGGATAATCCTGTAAAACCGACAAACAAACAAGTAGAAGGCAACAAGATAATCTTCTCATGAAGGTGTTAAAACATTGCTGCACCCATCTCAATTCAAATATTCCTCTCTGTTTATGTACAGTGTTTGTATACACATTCACTGATGGTCATCCCTTGTGCAGAACAACACATTTTCCAGTTTCTAGAATGACCTCCGTTCGCTCTGCTATAATGAAAAATGTACTTTGTAATAATATAACTGTTGTCCCTTGTACCTCACTTCTGAGAAAATTGGCCCGGGGTGTCCAAACTATGCCCCGTAGGCCATTTATGGTCCATGGCTCGTGTTTGATTGGCCTGTGGCACATTCTAGAAATTAAATTAAACAAAACACCAACAGCAACTATGGGTGTTAATAATCTTCTTTGTCACCCATAACACAAAGCTACTGCAAAGTTGTGTCTTTAAATACAAATAATATGTCCTTTTTTCAAAAGCCTTTTTACAAAATAACAGGGTATCAAAATGGCCCCTGCATACTTTGACTTTTCCATATGCAGCCCTGAGCGGAAAAAGTTTGGACACCATTGGAATTGGCGTAAATTCTGGATTTTGTTGTTGTATGTGATGTATGTCATCTATTATGTTGAACAAGTGCAGACTTACAACGTATATATATGTAAAGTGGATAAAGTGCACATCTATCAATAGCGCTTCTTGGAGCCGCCCACAGCTCATTAGCAGTAAAGCTACCGACACACCGGGCAGCGATTACAAAAATCACTTCCAGCATTAAGACCCGACACACTTTCAGTACACTACTATGGGACCTCTGAGACTTATTTCAAAATGTTGAAAAATAGTATAATATGGGATCTTTAGGTTTGGTCTATGTTATATCAAGAATTGATTTCGTATGAAGACATTTTCAGGTTATTTCCCTCTATCCCTCACATAAACCTTCAACATAATAAAACCCTTGCACAGTGTCCCTTTGTAGGATGTGTAACCATGCAATAGCAATGTTTTATTGCACAAAATAAAACAGCAGTGATAGCATCGTTGATCTTGTGCAAAGATCCTCCGGGACATATTTACGACAGAGGTACAGAGGCGCAGACATAAAATTACTCTAAAGTAGCCATTCATTCCAGATGATGACTCATCCTTCCATACTTGTGTCACTTAATTCATGTATGACAATATATTGCAAGTTTGAATTCATTTGGAAATACTTTCAGGCTTGGAGTACAGAGGAAGAAGCAGGAGGGATGGAGAGATAAAATACCAGAGGGAGACATAAGCCATCGAGTCTTAAGTATGCTGAGCGAAAGCTTATGTAGTACCTACAGAATAAACAACGTATGCACCGAGTGGTCTGTCAGTATACAAGTGAAGGGCAATGCCATAAAATGGCCTTTTGACACACACACACACACACATACAAACACACATACAAACACACACACAATATCTCAGCACTAAGACAATAACTTCCTACAGTACAGAGCACAAAGGAATTAATTTAGGCAAAAATATGTAGCATTTGCTGAAATTTGCAAATGTTCTCACCCATGAAAGATTGCATTCAACCAAAAAAAACAGCATTATTTATTAACTTATATATTTTTGAAGAACCGTGAAAATGAAGCCGCGAAATTTAAACAGCTATGTGGGGCGGTATAGCTAATTATGTACTGTATGTGTACGCTGTGGATACTGCGTATACAAATATACAGTATCTGTGTACGTTTACCAAGCACAATAACTTATGCAGACATTTGTCCAACAAGGGCAACGTATAATAATAATATCAGCAGGTTCTCATACTATAGCACAGGGGTCTCAAACTCAATTTACCTTGGGGCTGCTGGAGGCAGAGTCTGGCTGAGCCTCGGTGGCACACGCACGCAATTTAGATTAAAATTCTTTTTTTAAATCCAATTTTCTCAAATGTTTTATTTTTCAATACTAAATAAGATAAATCTGGACTCTGGTGTAAATAAGTTGTATGCAAAGCTACTAATAAAATTCTGAATCTCTCAATCAATCCACAAAAAAATAAACAAACACAAAATAAAATAAACAAGGAGCCTTGGTGTAAACAAGTTGCATAACTTTCCTCGGGTACATCCCTCCTTTGGTAGTCAATATGAATGGAACATACTGTACTGTTAACTGTATAACTGTTTTTTGTACAAAACTGCTAATAAAACAATCAATCAATCAACAAATGAATAAACAAATTTAAAACTAATAAGTAAATCAGTAATTGTCACGTCCTGCATGTTTGTGTGCGTGACAGTATGTTTAAGTTGTATTGTTAGGCCTGTGTTGTGGTTATTTCCTAGTTTTTGTCGCTTTTTCCTGCCGCTGCTGAACAGCACCTCATCATTAAAATTTTATCCTACCTGATCTGTTTGGCGTCCTGCTCGCCGCATCCTCGGGGTCATTACATCATGAGAAGACGCAACCGTGACAGTAATACATTTCAGTTCTTCAGTTCTTTTAGTTCTTTAACCTCAGTCAATGGGTTTTCCTGAAAATGGCTTCTCTTGCCTACTTTTTACTCCTAGGAACCTGGCAGCGCTTCCTCTCACATAGCTGAGCCACATCTGTTTCGAAAGACTTGTTTGGGGTTGTGGAATATACAGTATTTTAAATCACTTGGCATGTCGTGTTCAGCCGATGCACGGAGAACGGTGAAGCCCTGTAAATGGCCCTGACATAAATTGCTCTCCCACACCCCTCGGCGTAGGCTACGCCGGGGGGCAAACTTTCATCGGCCGCAAGTCTGAAACCCCTGACTTAGCATTTAGCACTCAACAACTACACATTTTGACACTCAAGCACTTTCTCACCAAATTCATGGTTTTGTCAAGTGCACATGGTATTATGCACTCTAGACATGAAATAACCCCCCTATAGTCAACTTTACCCTCATATTATCCAATATAATAAGCATAATAATGAAAAATAAGACATAATACAGACTCACATCTTAGCAAAGGGAGAGTTTCTTGCTGTTTCTTTTTTTTACTACCTGTACTTCCTGCAGTGGCCATTGCCTCATCACATCACATTGCTGACACCTAGTGACCAGTGAAGAACTCTACATACCACATCATGCCTTTCAGTGTGTTTTGTGAATGTCTTATGTTTGTATTTCTGCTCATTTAGTCATTTTTATGCTTGAAGATGCTTGATTTGTGGCCATGGTGAGGGAAAAGCTATTATTATTATTATAACTACTCTCTTACTTAGTGATGCAAGTAAGAAAAAAAACTTTGTAGACATAAAATCTAACCAAAAGTCACTAATGTAGTCATGTGAGTTTTTTGACCGATTACAGTGCATAACACCCCTGACTCTCCTGGTGAAAGCTTTTATTCTGTTGTGTAAGGAGACTTTTCTTCTCTAAGCTTACAGTAAATATTTGGAGTTGCGCGTGTGGGGGTTCCAAACAACTGCTGAAAGAGCGACACTTAAGAATTCTGCAGTTAACTTTTTCATCAGTTGGACTGTTAAGCCTGAGATGGGACTAAATAATGGACTTCAATTTGCACAAGTACGTGCACATTCAATAGTCTAACTCCGGCACCAAAACAATCCATCCCATCTGTTTGGAAACAAAGAAAAGCTTCTAATCAGCACAGCACAGACAACAAGAAGCACTTGCAAGCTAGGTAGATACAGCAGACAAACGGAAATTCCTTGCAGATGAGGGCGGGGGCTAATTTTACACCACTCCCAACCTTCAGCAGCACTAATTGAACTCAGACATATAATGATGAACTACGCGAGGTTCATGCAGCTGCTTTCAAGAGAGCAAAATTGTGACGCTTATCTGCGATTCACAACATGTTATCGCCATCGCCGTGCACTAATTGTGCTTCCAAACAGCTGCCAGCTCCGATAAGTGTTTCTTCACTTGTAAAAAAAAAAAACACCCAAACTCTCAGACTGCACATATGTGCGGATTCTTTCTTTGCTCTGTCTTCTCTTCCTGGTCCAAGCAGCCCTCGTTTGCCAAAGTTAAGCATCAAGACCACACACCAGTAAGCTTGGCAAACTTTTCACTCCAACTTTACAGGTAAAAACGCAGCCAAAAGATGTTTTCCCTTTTGAAGTTTCTTTTGTGCGTCGATTGCTCCTCTTGATCGAACAGGCTTCAAGTGTGCATCTTAATTTGTATTTGGCCTTGCGCCTGAGTCATTCATCAGCGTGTGCAGTAAAGAAAGCGGGAACATACATTTGTTGTAGAAATGTGTGTGTGAGTGTGTAAAGGTTCCCATCAGACGTGACATTCCTTCACAGTGTTCGATCCGCTTGGCAAATGGAGGCTTCGGTCTTTCTCTCTCTCTCCCTGCCAACTTTCTTTCACGGCTTTCTGCTCCTCCTCTCTAGGGCGAGAATTGAAAAATCAATACGGCTAAATGGAGTTGCAGCGGAAGCCATCGAGTGTCCTTCCTAAGTGCAAGAGGAACGAGGACAGTGAGAGGCAGCTCTGACATGCTGTATCGTCTCTCTCTCTCGCCACGCTAACATCACCCACGGATCTCACTGACCTTGTCCGTGTAGCACACATGCCCGGCCTGCAGCTCTCCACTGTACTGGTAATTCATATTTATCATGGCTACCAATGTCACACTCATCACCGTGTAGTTTACTCATTACAAAAATATCTTTCAATATGAATATCCACCAAAAATACAATACAGGGTAAAAATGACAAATGCATTCATCCAATTGATTCCACTACCTCCTAACTATAATTACTGTTTATACCTTTATGGGTTGAAAATAAAGTCAACGACTTGTGTGTTTGGTCCAATAATGCATCAACATGATGAGCGACAAGCCCGGTCCGGCGAGGCAGTTGATGAACCCATGTCAGGGTCTCACAGCCTGACCCTCATCTCCATCAAACCCCAAATGAGATCTTCCCGAAAAGCCTGGCCCCCCCTACAATAAACCGATGACTTCTGTTGTGAATCTGTGTTTTAAGTTCAACGTGTCTGTTTTTCGTTATCAAATGGTGGCATTTTGTTTGGCTCCATTTTGGGTTATCTTGCAGCCACCATCATAAGAGAAGCAGAGCCTTGAGAAAGTGCTGAAATCAAGAAATATATTTGTTTTGCCATGTTTGGGTTGATCTCGCTGCCACAGCGCCGTCTTTGTCAACAATCACATGTTCAATCAAGGTAAAAGTCACCTGAAATGTTCATGTATCCTTATCAATCATCATTTGCAGTCATCCCTTCTTTATGGCTGTAGTTTGGTTCCAAACACAATTTCCGCAAAAGTAAGATTCATTAGTTGTAAATGGAATATTTTTGTAGTCAAAGTTTAGAATACCCGTTTACGACCTTCTGAATATGTTTTTTTTAACATTATTAAAACCCTTGAGACATGAAATAACACCCCTATAGTGACCCTTCCACTCGTATCAGCCAAGACAGTAGACATAATAACAGAAAATTAGCAATTTAAGACACAAATAAGGCTCATACTTGTGTGTGTTGCTATAAATGTGACATTGAGAAGTTTTTGTTCGCGTCGACTGAGAGTTTGAGGGTCGACTGTATAAGTATATGCATTTTGAATTGTTTATGACAGGAAAATCATAACTGTGTGTCTACTCGGAATGAATCATTTGATTCATAATATTTCTTATGAGAAAAACTGATTCGGTTAGAGTACGTTTTGGTTTGAGTCAAACCTTCTGGAACAGATTAATGACGCAAACTAAGGTTCCAGTGTGTAAAAAAAAAAAAAAGCAATATGGTATATCTATCTGCCTTTACTCTCAACACTGAGCATTATATTATTTAGTAAACTCATATATAATAAGTCCAACATTTGTAGCGCCCTCTTTTGGCCAAGCTTAAAAGACCATTAGGCTGAATACTATGTCTAACAGACAACATCAAAGTTGTACACCAAAACAGGCACCAGTAGACATCCATCCATCTACTGTATTTTCTATACCGCTTGTCCTCATTAAGGTCGCGGGTGTGCTGGAGCCTATCCCAGCTGACTTCAGGCGGGAGGCGGGGTACACCCTGGACTGGTTGCCAGTCAATCACAGGCATACAAACAAACATTCACACTCACATTCATACCTATGGACAATTTAGAGTTGCCAATTAACCTAACACGGATGTTTTTGGAATGTGGGAGGAAACCGGAGTAAACCCACACATGCACGGGGAGAACATGCAAACTCCACACTGAGATGCCCAACGGAGATTCGAACACACATCTTCCAGTTCTTTTGGCTGTGTGGCCAACAGACCTCCACTAAGGTTGATGATGTCAATGCATTATACATGTTACATAAACATCTTTTCACAGCGATATGTTGAAGGTGATGGGTAGGGGTGGCGAAAGACTCTTTTACGCTCATTAATAAGCCGATTTCAAACAATAATTGAAAGATAAGAAACTCCAGAGTGATCTACATTTAGCTTTCTGTGTTGCTGCATGTCTTGAGACTTAAGTCCATCTTTTGCAAGTTCTCTATTTCATCTCCATATGTCCCCCCCCCCCCCAAAACACATTGCTTAAATCTTCGCTATAATCACTGCAAACATCCTCTGTCTCATGCACCATTGTTTGTGTAGTGGAGAGGTGTCACCCTGACGGCGTCACTTCCAGGAATTAGACTGAACAGCGAGCACTGGCTTGTCATAAATGTCATTTTTGCAAATTTACCGTTCGCTTACAAAAACGGAACAATGCGCAACATAATTAGGAACAATGTGTAACATATTTAGGAAAAGTGGATAAAATCATGTCAGAGACCCTTTAAGTTTACAGCGGTGCCAAATATGCCACGTGTTAACCAAACATAAGAGGTTCGTGTTTACATAAACCTCTTTAGTCACTGAAATGTTTTCAAAAGTTGAAATGTCATATTCAAGCCATTCGCCTGCACTTCCAATAAAAATAGAGAAAAATGCTGTCTACTGCTTCACAGTAATTTAAGATGAACATGCATGACTCCTCCAGGATTCATCCTAAATTGCCACTTAGAGAGCAAACGAATACCATCAGTGCTATTTATCTGTGTGGATGTGAGTACGAGATGTTAAAGGAAACAAAAGAGGAAGAAAATATAACTTGAGAGCGTGTCTTAGCTACTAATCTTACTAACAAAAAGCATTATCTACCTACTTGGAAAGCCCATTTGAGAGAAATAAATATTACAATCCCTACAATTGCAGCGCCAAAAAATATTTTCTGCATGAAAGCTACTTGTGCATCACAGGTAGCACATGTGTGTTACCAGAAATAGCACACATTGGTGCAGGAGATTGCACCCAACCCTTACAAATACCGTCTTCTCATGGCTACAGAGCACGGCAAGAAATGTAAACAGGATTTATTATGGTATGCAGTACATGAAAAGTCACAGGCAGACACATGATACCATTTGTATAAGCTCCCAAACACGCACACACAAACGGGTTTTCCAATGAATCCTCCATCACCTGCTCAACTCTCGGGATGGAGTTTTTCTATTATAGTGAGAAAATGTTTTATATTTCCAAAAGAAGGTTGCTAAACATTTTTGATTTACATGTACTAGTACTGTGCAATACCACTAAGCTTTACTTAGTGGTATTGTACTTAGTACTTAGCCTTATTGTCCAAATCTTTCTAACGGCACAGATATTTTATTGCCACTTTTATAGACTGTGAATTCTCACTGACTTACAGTGGGTGAGGCTGTGCTCGGCTGCCCTCATCATCCACTTCTATAAATTAGCTTCTTAAACAATCCTCGTCACTCCACACTCTGTCTCTCAAGTCATTCATTACGGCATTTACAGTGTAGATCTACAGCCCTAAAAAGACTGCAGAACTCAGCGTCACACCTTGACATTTGCCTTTTAGCAGCTCAGACAGGCTGACGCAGTGGGAAATGTCTTCTTTACGTCCCACACAGATGATGGGAAGAGATGGCGCTGACACAAACTAAAGAAACCGACAACGGAAAAGCGAGTGAAGAGATAATACATTCACTTTCAATGAACGCCACTGATTCTGATATTGAAAGATGCGAGGGTAGGCCGTTTATGGACTTTAATCGATGCCGGACAGGAAGTGGTCGCGGGGGTTCAGAGTTGAGCTTTGCATGTTGTGGGCTGCGGTCGCAATTGTAACCCATATCATTATTATTACTATTATTATTGTACCTGTTGTGCAATTATTTAAACCTGACTTATATTGTATTTGTTTTTTTAGTTCAGCCATTTTTATGCTGAAAAATGATTAATTTGGGCAAAGAATATGTAGAATTTGCTTAATTATTGAAATCATCTATTAATTCATTCATTCTTGGAGGGGCGTGGTTGGGAGGAACGGCCTCCCTGATCAGAACCCGTGTGGTGTGTTGTTGCTGGACTTCTGTGCGAACCACAGTTTGTCCATAACAAACACCATGTCCGAACATAAGGATGTCCATAAGTGCACTTGGCACCAGGACACCCTAGGTCGCAGGTCTATAATCTACTTTGTGGTCGTATCATAAAAACCTGCGTAAGCATGTTCTGGACAAGCAGGTGAAGAGAGGAGCTGAGCTGTCAACTGACCACCACCTGGTGATGAGTTGGATTTGATGGCGGGGAAAGATGCTGGACAGACCTGGTAGACCCAAACGAGTAGTGAGGGTGTGCTGGGAACGTCTGGCAGAGTCTCCCGTTCGCAGTCTTCAACTCTTATCTCCGGCAGAGCTTCGCCTGCATCTCGAGGGAGGACCGGGGATATTGAGTCCGAATGGGCCGTATTCCGTGCCTCCATTGCTGAGGCAGCCAGTCGTAGTTGCAGCCGCAAGGTGGTCGGTGCCAGTCGTGGTGGGAAGCCCTGAACCCGATGGTGGACACCGGGGATTAGGGCTGCTGTCAAGATGAAGAAGGAGTCCTATCAAGCATGGATGGCTTGCGGGACTTCTGAAGCAGCTGACAGGTACCGGCAGGCCAAGCGGCACGAGGCTTCGGCGGTGGTCGAGGCAAAAACTCGGGTGTGGGAGGAGTTCGGTGAGGCTATGGAGCACGACTTTCGGTCGGCCTCGAAGAGGTTCTGGCAAACTGTCCGACACCTAAGAAAGGGGAAGCAGCCCCCAGTTCACACTGTTTACAGTGCGGACGGGGGCTTGCTGAGCTCGACTGTGGATATAATTGGTCGGTGGAAGGAATACTTTGAGGCCCTTCTCATTCCTACTGACATGCCTTCCGTAGAGAAAGCAGAGTCTGAGGATACGTACGTGGACAGTTCTATCACCGTGGCTGAAGTAATTGGGGTAGTTAAATCACTCCCCAGTGGCAATGCTCCGGGGGTAGACGAGTTCCACCCAGAATTCCTCAAGGCTCTGGATGTTGGGGGACTGTGTTGGTTGACACGCCTCTACAACATTGCATGAAAGTCGGGGACAGTACCTCTGGACTGGCACACCGGGGTGGTGGTCCACATTTTTAAAAAGGGTGACCGGGGGGTGTGTTCCAACTTTAGGGGGATCACACTCCTCAGCCTCCTTGGGAAAGTCTACTCCAGGGTGCTGGAGAGAAGGGTAGAGCCGCTGCTCCTTCACATTGAGAGGAGCTAGTTGAGGTGGCTCGGGCATCTCATCCGGATGCCTCCGGGGCGCCTCCCTGGTGAGGTGTTTTGGGCATGCCCAGCCGGGAGAAGGCCCCGGGGAAGACCTAGGACACGCTGGAGGGACTATGTGTCACAGCTGGCCTGGGAACGCCTTGGTGTCCTCCCGGTGAAGCTGGAAGAGGTCGCCGGGGACCGGGAAGTCTGGACTTTCCTACTGAAACTGCTGGATCTGGACCTGGATAAGCGGAGGAAAACGGAACTGAACGGAATTAATTCATGTCGGAAAACCTGCAATAAAGTGATGTCACTTGCTTGGTGGAAGTCCATCCATCCATTTTCTATGCCGCTTATCCTCATTACGGTCGTGGGGGTATGCTGGAGCTTATCCTGGCTGACATTAGGCGAGAGGCGGGTACACCCTGGACTGGTCGCCAGCCAATGCCAGGGCAGACAAACAATCATTCACACTGACATTCATACCTGTGGACAATTTTGAGTCGCCAATGAACCTAACATGCATGTTTCTGGAATGTGGGCGGAAAGCCACGCATGCACCTACAGGAGAACATGCAAAATCCACACAGAGATGCCCAACAGAGACTCGAACCCTAAAAATAATTGATGGGAAGCATGGCACAGAGATATGAGGGAAAAACAGCCAGGTAGAAAACGGGAATCATCAACAATCTGTAGAGCATCGGCCCCAGACGACAACAATCCAATCCATAAAAGTGCTGACAATAACGGTCCAAAAGTGTGCACTGCTCCTGGCAAAGTTATTCTCCGTGACTAAACAGTATTTTTGCCGTGGCTACACCGGGGATTTAGTGAACAAAGAAGAGGCCTTTTCCTCCAACGTGCAGAAGAGAGTGTGAAGAAATGTGGGCAGGTGAGGGCCTGCGGTAATGAGAATAGACAACCTCTCTCTTCACTACACAGAAAATTGATAGCTTTTCACCTACTGTGCAAAATCACCCTGAATCTATGCTTTCTCTCTCTCTCTCTCTCTCACACACACACACACACGCACACACACACCTCACCTGCTCCAGCTTCCAGTGGAATTCAGCAGGTCTGAAAGTATCCAGCTGGCTGAAATCTCTTCTAAGCAGGAAAACCAGGCGGCAGTTGTGAATGTAAAGAGAATAGTGGTGGCGGTTCATTTCTGAAAAGCCAACAGCAAACATATGGTTAGGAATAAAAGCACACATAACATTGTTTTGTGTGCGTGCACCTGTGTGTGTCCTCTCATCATTTGCAGCCATTTGTGCAATGACACAACTGCATTGGCAAACTCAGCACGCCATGTTCAAACTGCAGTAATGTCCATGTAGTACACAACATGTTTTGAAAGATGACATCACAGGAAGCCACACATGCGGTATACTGACTTCTGTATTTCTATACCCAATTGGAAAGTAATGCAATTGGAAAGTAAATAAAACATACACAGTGACAACATTCAAATCGGGACGGAGATGTTATGTTATCGGTTTTCTTCCGCCTACCTGGAAGTGTGAGCGGCAGCAGATTGAGTAGGATGTGTCGTTCTCTAACAACACCCCCCGTGATTTTAGATAGGACAACGTCAAAACATATGCCCTATGTATTATTTATTAAATCCAATTGTAAAGCCTTAATTGTGCATAGGTGTGAATAGGAGAGTGAATGGTTGTTTGAAATGTGAGCTAGGCTCCGGCTCATCTGAAACCCTTATGAGGGCAAGCAATATCAATAAGGATGTGAATGGCTATGAGCATCTTTTTAATCATATTTAACCTTTCTGTTGTTGCTTGAATTATAGTATATATTGTGGTTGTCTAACACAGGGGTCGGGAACCTTTTAGGCTAAGAGAGTCATAAACGACAAATATTTTCAAATGTCTTCCATATCCAATTAAAAAAAAAAAGTGAATACAACTAAAAGTGTGCCAACAATTTTAGAAAGTAATAGGTCTCTGAATTGGGCGGATTAAAGTGCTGAGAAGGTTTCATATTGTGAATGTTATTTTTAACACTTTGATTCCGGTCGTGTTTTACTTTAAAATGTCAGCAAAAAAAAAGTTATACATTACAAGACAATTTTATTTTTAATTGTAATATTATGACTTTATTCCCACAATATCTTAAATTGATGCCGAAATTAATATTTCCCTAACCTAATATGCCAAAAATTACAACTTAAAACTATTGTTTTGTTTGTTTATTAATATTGCGACATTAAAAAAATTAAAATGAACTTTGTTTTTTACACATAAGATTACAAGTTTATTCTTGTAAATATGTGACTTTTTTCTCTTAATAGTTTGACTTTCTACTTGTAAAATCACAGCCATTTTTTTCCATTTCTGCTCTTTTGTTTTTATTTTTTGAATTTTTTCTGATTTTCTCATATTCATGACTTTATTCCTGTAATACTTTATTGTCTTAATATTATAACCTTGTAACCACAACCTAATTTTCTCTTTTTTGGTTAGCATACAACTTTTCTCCTTCTAATATTTTGACTTTATTTTTTGTAAAATTACTGCTATTTTTTCCATTTTTGCTGTTTCCTTAAAGTTTTTTGTTAAATTGTATTTTTAGATTGTCACTCAGACCGCACTTTGAACACCGCTGTTGTAAAGCAAGATTTGTTACATATATTTGAAGACAAAATGAAATAAATGTTATGGTGTTTAGACACTTCTGCGATCCATATGTGGTCATCCAAAGAGCCACATCTGGCTCCCGAGCCACGGGTTCCCTGCCCCTGCTCTAACATGAACTGTGAGTGGCTGAAAGCAACAATGGGTGATAATCTTGACCTTTAAATACCAGCTTTGATATCATGCTAACTGCATATTGCCCTGGGAAATTGAGAATTACAAGTCTCTTGTTGCCATGGTGACTTCTTATCGCCCATTTCAGTGGTGCATGTTAGCGGACCAGCCAGGATATCGCAAATGTTACTGGTCAAAGTAACATTAAACATGGCCCTAAACTGAATAAAACGTTACATTATGACAGAGGATTAGGGTTGCACTAATAAACAAAACAAAAAATGGGGAATGTTTTTTTTTTTGTCTTTTTACCTATAATGCAAACTCTGTACCTATAACTTAAAATATATTCAACCTTGGAGAATAATTTTGCTTGAAGAAAATAAAGAAAATAACGTTTTCATACCTGATAAACCAGTGATTCTCAAATAGTGGGGCGGACCCCCTTGGGGGGACGCGGTGAACTGTCAGGGGGGGCATGAGAGGTAGGGAGTACTTTCAACGTGTACATGCCAACATGTAGACATTTATTGTACTCAACGTGCGATTTGACTCCTTAGTACGCTTGTATGCCTTACAGGGCATGACAGAAAAGAACCACTATAATAAGCTAAAGCAGTGGTTCTGGATTCTTTTCTGTCACGCCCGTACTGAAGCACAGAAATGTTTTCGTGCCCCCCGATTGGAAATACTTTTGAGAAAGTGATAATATCTATTTATCTGTATTGTACCAGATTGAACTCAAAACTGAAATTAGGTCTTGGCCCTCCATGGCATATTCCATTTATTTTTTATTTACTTTGCGGAAATTTAATTATGGGTGGGGTCTGCAATCAACTGGCCGTGATAAACAAGGAATTAACGTTCCTTAAAGATAAATAATAAATCAACTAAATATTAAGAACACTATAATAGCGGGGATGCGGCGTAAAAAACATGCATGGCATTATCACGAAAACCAACACTAAAAGCTGCTTAGCTTCAGCTTGACACAGGTAGGCCAAGCCAATGGATGCCGGTGTGTTGGATCACTCCCTCGTCAAACCTATTGGTGTTTGATTTCTGTTGCTTTATTGACATGTTTTGCCTAGCTAGAATTATCCGAGCGTACTAACTTTTTTCGAGTGTCTATTGTTGTCATTACTGTCTCCAAACGCTACTTGGGTGCTGTTGTTTATTGGCCCTTGGACTCATAAATAAATTGAAAACTGTATCCGTGTCATCGGTATCGGCCGAACTCACTCATGGATGATCGGTATCGGAATTGCAGCATAAAACCCTGATCGGAGCATCTCTAAATAATGCATTTTAATAAGCAATCCTTATCAAATGAGAAAACCCTCACCAGTTTTGTCAGAGTTACAGAGCAAAGTTTCCTTCTCGGCTCTGAGTCCTGGACTAGGCCCATGTTTCATCCATGTTGCTACTGTGAACTGATCTGTCAGGTTTTGGGGCACAACATAGTCGGGAACATTGGCTGCCCGCTGCCCATCAAATGTATAGATCAGGTCACTGTCACGCCCGCTGTCGGTCAGGAGAGACGCTGTCCAGTTTGTGGCTGGGCTAGGGGCGGGCAGGAGATCTGTGCTCCCTGATGCTGCACCTAAGAGGGAACGGAAATATGAAAACTGCATGGAGAGCAGGAGCACAGTGTGCAGCCAAATATTGTGTGAGCATTTTGGCAATCTGCATGAATGCATGGATCATGTAAAATAGAAAGTAATCATTATTATCAGTCTTTGACCTTAAGAGAGCAAATGTTTTCTAGAATAAGTTGAGTCAATGAAGTATTGCCAATGCTAGGAAGACGCTAATGCGCATCTTCCTACCCATTACGGCTTTAAATGATCAAGGTGACTTAAATATCCAAAAAGTAATACTAAAAAAAACAACATTAAGATGTAAATATTATCAAATAAAAAACAGTAAATATTATACAATAAAAGCGAGGGGGTTCACTTGCATAACAAGACATTCCCGAGTATTCATGAAACGCCTTAATGAACACATGTCAGTTCGGAATGGCCTTTGAGCTTTAATTAAGAATATTAAATGAAATTCCAGTGTCGGGGATTTCAATGGCATACTGGAAATTGCAATAAAATGAAAGGAGTGAGACATCAAATGTAATGTGGTCTTTTTAATTAAAATTTCATTGTCTCACATCTTGGCCACCCTGGGCTGCTAAGTCGGAGCTCAGTGTTTCAAAGAGGCATTCCAAATCACTCGCTTCTAATGCGACCTATTTCTTTGATTCACCGCTCTCTGTTGTTTCTACTCACCACAGAGTTTTTGCAAGGACTTTTCAGAGTACGTCTCCCGGTCGCACCCCTTCCCAATGTGACTGGTCTGCAGCGCCACCATCACTTTTATGCCAGACAAGGGCTCACCGCATGTTTCCAAGTGCATCTTGGGAAACAGTGGCTTGCTGCCGGTCCCGGGCTCATAGTCTACCCGCTTGTTCCAGCCTTAAAAAACAAAATCAGTCAGTCAAACCAAGGTTCCAATTTGTAAAGGTGTTGCTCAATAAATGAGAATATGACAAAAAAATATTTGAGTAATTTCATTGAAGAAGTGAAACCTGTATATTATGTACATTCATTACACTCAGACTGATATATTGCAAATGTTTCTTTATTTTAATTTAAACTAATGAAAATCCCCAATTCAGTATCTCTAAAAAATTACAATATTACTCATGACCAATTAAAAAAAAGATTTTAGAAACTGAGTATGATCATGAGAAGTATGAACATCCATCCATTTTCTATACCGCTTATCCTCGTTAGAGTTGCGGGTATGCTGGAGCCTATCCCAGCTGATTTTCGGCAGGAGGCGGGGTACACCCTGGACTGGTCGCCAGGTGGGGTCGCCAATCAATCGCACGGCAGACATACAATCTTTCACACTCACACTATAATGGAGAATTTAGATTCGCCAAATAACCTAACATGTTTTTGGAATGTGGGAGGAAACCGGAGTACCCGGAGAAAACCCACGCACGCACGAGAAGAACATGCAAACTCCACACAGAGATGCCCAATGGATATTCGAACCCTGAACCTTCTGACGGTGAGGCCAACATGCTACCCCACTCAGGCATCGTGCAGCAAGTATGAACATGTAAAGCATATATCAATACTTGGTTGGGGCTCCTTCAGGCTCCCTTTGCCTGAATTACATTTTTGGGTCTGGCATATTGCATATCCTCTTGACAATACCCCATAGACTTTCTAAGGGGTTGAGGTCTGGTGAGTTAGACCAGGTACTGGCAGTTTTGGCACTGTGTGCAGGTACAGAGTCCTGTTGAAAAAGGATATCTGCATCTCCTTAAAGTTGGTTAGCAGTGGGACGCATAAGTGCTCTAAAACCTCCTGGTAGATGGCTGCACTGACCTTGGACCTCAGAAAACACATTGGACCTACACCAGCAGATGACATGGCACCCCAAACCATCACTGACTGTGGACAACTTACACTTGACATCAATTAACATGGATTCTGTGTCTCTGCTTTCTTTCTCTAGACTCTGGGACCTTGATTTCCAAAGGAAATGCAAAATTGTCTTTTATCATACATAACAAAACTTTGGACCACTCAGCAACCGTCCAGTCCTTTTTGTCCTTAGCCAAGGTGAGACGGCTCTGACGCTGTGTTTTGTTTGCAAGTGGCTTGACAGCTGAAAGCCATGTCTTGCATATGTCTGTGCTTCATGGCTCTTGAAGAACTGACTCCAGCTGCATGCCACCCTTTGTGAATCTCCCCCACATTTTTTTAATGGGCTTTGTTTCACAATCCTCTCCAGGGTGCACTTATCCCTGTTGCTTGTACACTTTTTTAAAATCACATATTCTCTTTCAATGGGACTTTATGTTAATATGCTTGGACACAGAGCTCTGTGAACAGCCAGTTTCTTTACCAAATGACCTTTTGCGTCTTGCCCTCCTTGTGCAAGCTGTCAATCATCTTTTAGGCAACTGTCAAGTCAGCAGATACCATTTAAAGGCCTTAGCAGGTGTTTTGAGGTGTTTAATTAGCTGATTAGAGTGGGACCCTAGGTGTCTTCAATATTGAACCTTTTCACAATAGTCAGATTTTCTGAGATACTGAATTTGGGCTTTGCATTAGCTGTTATAATAATCAAATTTAAACATGTGCAATGCATCTATATAATGAAGTAGTTTTATTATTTGAATTACTGAAAAAAAACCTTATGTATAAAGCAGACATGCACAAACACAGCTCATTAGCACTAATTATACAGACACACAAACGGGCGAGTTCCCAGTAAAGGCTTACTAAAAACATTTTTAATCTGTCTAGATTTTGGGCAAAACATGTATGGTACACTATTGAAGGACTTCTGAGACCTATTTAAGATTGTTGAAGGAAAAACATTTAAGCATGTTGAGTTGCTGCATTTTTTCTTGATAAATTACAGTTTAGGTCTGAAACATATCATTATTTTGCTGCACTGAAGCTCATACTTTGAATTAATAATTGGTTAGGCCCTTTACAGACCAACATAATATGAAATAAACATAAAGAGTTAGTGGCTTGGTCTGTAACATATCAGAAAAAAGGCAACAATGTTTTCCAAAGGCAAAGCTGATGTGTGAGAACATTTAGTTTTGAACATTTTGTCTGCTTTCATGGATGACTAAGGACGTTTTAAGAGAGGCTGAAATCATTTTCAAAACACAAAAAGAGTGAATCAAATACCAAAATAGTTGACAATGAATTGGGTGATGGATTAATCATTGATTCATCGATTAATTGTTGCAGCTGCATAGCAGTCACAATTGGATAATAACAATCTGAACTAATATTACTGACTAAAAGGTTCTGATCCACTTTTCCGTTGCTGTTTTTTTGTTTGAAAACACAGCATTCCCTGTCTCTTGGTAGTGTTATGTTTTGTCCTACATTAAACATTTTAACTTTTAACTATTTGCTCGTTGTGGCGTGAAGGTTTCCATCTCAGATGACATTTGCATGCATGACACTGTTGAATTCCCTGCACATCTATTCTTGCCTTTGGTATTCATGCGGTTTTCAATGCAGGGCATCACTGTACTTACTAGTCTAATCTAAAATACCTTCTAGTTTTCTCTAAAGTTAAATTTGGGTCTTTTTGCATTCAGTTGTATTAGTGCTGCTCCAAGCCGAGTTCTAGCTCCTGAAGTGGAGTTGCATGAAAATGCATGACAAGTATATTTACAGAATTCCTCATATTGGATTCAGCCTTCTGTTTCCTGGCTGTCTGAGAGCATTCACATGTCAGCAGATATACAAAACGCCACCAAAAAGACCGTACCGCAGTTTTGCTAAATGGTTCACCGTAAGAGAGCTGGAAGAACCATCGCGTCTTTGCCTCACTTTCACTTTGTTTCTCTCTTTTGTCCCTTGAGTTCTCATTCTTGATCTTTTCCTCACTTCCTCCTTCACCCCTGGGTGTGTTGGACTTGTGAGATGCTGTCAGTGCTGACAGGTAAGGCAGCAGGAGACTGCCTGATTCCAATGGTAGGCTCGCATTGAAGGGAACACTCCCAGTCAACTTTCTCTCTGGAGATTTTGGTTCATTTCTCTTTTTCTGTACCTCGGGGTTTGATTTCAATGAGAGACATTCGTTCTAAAATGAAACCAAATTCCCTCGTGGTGAAGGATGTGCTGAAAAAGTGCAGGCTTCAGTATTATACATTTCAGAACACAGCAATAGTGTTCTTTATACTGCTATAAAAATCCACCAGTATGCTTCGTTATGTCAATCATAGATTAAAATATGTGTGAACAATAGAAGATTGTTTGGTTTTTTCTGACCTTGCCATCCAGGTTTGCAGACAGGCTTGACATCAATATGCACAGCCACGTCCTCCTTTGCTCTCTTCTGGCCGCAGTCAAAGGCTGTAACCATAATCTTGTAGCTTTGCTGCTTGTCGTAGCTCAGCCGCTCGGTGTTTCTGATATTACCTGAAGGCCACCGAATCAGAGTGGACATGATTAGACACAGCGTGTTCTTCTCTTTTGCAGTTCTCGTCCTCTCAAACTAGCAAGTCACTCTGCAAGGGAAAGTGAGTTATCATTCTGTTGTGTATACTGCCTTACATTTCTCAAAGAACAAGACCACACAACAGGTGGTGCTTCCAGTCCACAGAGGAATTCAAAACCTGACCCAAGCTTTTAAAAGCAGTGGGATTCGAAACCCACGCGCCTGATGAGACTGGATCCTTAATCCAGTGGCAGTGCCATGTAAGATGTCGAAAACACGTCACACTTTACAAGATGCCTTGATACTAAAGAAATAAGCACAAAATCAGCAAGAATCAAGGAGAACCAATGAGAATTCGGAACAGGATTTGAAAGCCGTTTGAATATTTATCAGGAAAAGGAGCTTGGCGCTTCAGTGGTTTCCTGGATTTCAGCACCGCTGTACTGTTTGGCAACGGGGAAGTGGTGAGTGACGCTTCAGCGGGCTTGTAGGCTTTCAACCTCTTTTCAGCACCTCTGCGCTGTCCACACCGGCAGCTGCTGTTAAGAGCTACCCTGGCGGTGATGTGAATGTGGTATGATGTGAATAAGGCGCAAGGACGGACCTACCATTAGACAAACACAGACTTTGCCTAGAGCGGCGGTTCCCAAACTTTTTACAGTGGCGTACTTCGTCAGACATTTGACCTAAAGCCATGTACCCCCCCACTCTTGCACACTTAAAACCATAAACCTGCTTATATTCATTAACTTGAAATATTTAGCATAATGAATTAGTTTTTATAGTAATTCCGGGTCAAAAATGTGTATTTGGTATGGTCACATTTGGCTAAGGTTTCACATGAGCACTGATACATGGATAAGTAATCATCCTAAATATCTTTAATTCCAGTCTGTTTGCGTCTTTCCATTTGAATGGCTTGAATTTGAGGCCTCATTTTTTTGTCCACTCACGAGGCTATGGTTTAAGGATATTAATTTGGATGGATGGCTATGGATATTAATTTAATATCAAATTGAAAGGAAAAGTTTAACACTATCAACTAGCACTATCAGAAAAATACATACAGCAAAAAAGCCTTGCAATAAATAACTGGACAAATTGAGGTGTTCATAACTTTTGACTGGTAGTGTAAGTTTATAGTACGGCAGTTCGTTGGGTGACAGGGTTTTGCTGGAACACTCACATTTACATTTCCAAAAGACGCCATTCGCCAAATCAGATTCTTCTGTATGACATTGAGCGCATTTGGAGGACAGTTGTTTTCACACTGCGCCTCCGATAAAGAAAAGTTTGGTACTGAATGTTTATTACCGGAGGGTGCTTCACTCATCAGCTGGCACGACTATTTTTTCTCAACCCAAAACGGAGGAAACACGAGCACTGATGCAGCTGGAAATAAACAAAAAGTAAAATAAAAAAAAGACATTGAAACGTGGAAAAGCGTGCCAAGGTGGCAGTACAGCCGCATTTTATCTACTAGATATATTTCACAAATCGTAAGACTAATAATCATGGCAAATTTCAACAGGGACGGCTTCTCACTCATCTCTGCGCAGATCTGCTCTCCACTGTCAATCAACCAACAAAGCAGTTGCTTAACTAGTTTGCCTACTAACTCTCAAAGTGTTCTACTGCATCTTGATTTTTTTTTTCCTTTGCAGTGTGTGTGCATTTTTCATGGGTTAACTCATCGACACATTTTCCTTCCTCTCCTCTTTCCTCCATTGCTGTAGAAGATATCTAAGCATTGCTACACATTCTCCATTATTTTCTCTTAAATTAGAAACAGTGACAAACACGGGTGACAGAAATGTCAAAGCCAAAATGTGAGCAAACGAAATATTGTGTCAACGTGTAAAATCAAAAATATGGTATGGATGACTTGTCGGTAGCAGGAGGAGGGGTGTTCTCAAAGGGCTTAAACGCCAAAGTTTTAGTTGGTTATAGCGAACACAGATCACACAGAATGCTTGGAGGTGCACTTTACACACAATTTATTATTCATCCGCTGTAACGCACTATAATAAGATAAAAGTGCAGCGCAATAAGAATCTGACACAATATATTCAATTCTACTGTGTTTGCATGGCGCCAAATCACAACGGCATCAATATAGATGACTTCCTCTGTGTATGGCTGACCATCAGTGGTAACTCAGCAAGGGGAGAAGAAAATACAGAAAGTAATACCAAAATAAAACCTAAGCTCAAAAAGCTGAGGTTGACTTTGTATCAGTGCTGACCTGAACATCTGCACTTTGTTGCTGCCGGAGTCAGTTTATTATCATGACTGTAAACAAGGGATGTTAGTTAAATGCCTTTTAATTTACTGCCTCTTTTAGTGTGCTATAACTGCTGGCAGCAGGGTTCCACATTACACTATTATCCCCATTTGCGGACATTAAACATCAAGCGTGCAGCTAGAATCATTCTGGCGGGTAGGTCCACTTAATTTGATTTGTCTCTTAGATTTGCTGAAAAAAACTCAAGAGGAAGCGAGAGAGACTCACATAAAATGCACACACACACACACTGAACCCTCCAGCCTTTTTACTTCGGATTACGCTGAACTCAGATCAACACAGTGTGGATATGGACGTCCATGGAGGAGCAAGCAAACAGCCCAAAGCTGAAACTTTGGCCATGCTCAGAATAGCAAACAATCCAAAAATCAATCAGAATTTCTTCCTGCAGTTATCGAGGATGTGTGCAGAGAACACAGCCTTAATAGATCTTGGTGCTAGTTTATCCTTGCCCCTATAAACTTTATGAATTAATTTCCAATACAAGAATTAGGAGTTAGAAATACTAGTGTCTGTAATAAACTACACATACTGTAGATTCATTGTCTTTGCCGCTTATCCTCACTAGGGTTGCTGGGGTATGCTGAAGTCTATCCCGGGGTACATATAGACACACAAGCATTCACACTCAGAAGTACCTGGAAAAAAGCCACACACGCACGGGGAGAACATGCAAACTAAACACAGAGATGCCAAAACGGACATATCGTGCTGTGAATTTCCACTAGGTGGGATTCAATATTAATAAACAAAACATTTTTGAAGTTAGAGCCTAGCAAACCTGTTCATGGCTTTCCAAATAGTGTTTTTAACATTATTAGAGACATATAGACATGAACTAACACCCCTATCTTTACAGTGCTATCATTCTTTGTTTACATCACATTGCACAGGTTAAAAGACAGCTAACTAGTTAGCCTCTCTATTTGACTTATTCTAAACGTAAGTGATGCAAATGCAGTAAGAAAGCAAGTAGAAACAAAGTAAGAAGCAAAAAAGCCTACCACTTCCACACGGAATGGGAGGAGAGCCGTTATCTTTTTTACTCTGTCATGTCAGCCATGCCAATGCAATCCAATGTCATGTCTCATCAATGTAACATTACTGACTCTTAGTGACCAGAATACCACAAATATGACTTGTTTGTCAATATTTTTTGACAGTTAATAGGCAATAGTCAACCACAAAGCAGCAATCATTTATTAATTACGGTAATTAATATCAAACTGCAATAGAGTGAGGTAGCGTTTAAATTACGATGTAGGAAGGAATGACTATATTGTATTTGGGTATTTGACAACAATAACTAACTTTTGGTGCCATGAAATCCCACTCTTGCATAGAAGGTACGTTACTTCCTTTAACATATTATCCCCAATTTTAGTTAAGCTGCAATCCAGTCAAACACACTCACATGTGTACACACTCACCATTGCGGTCAATGGCAAATGGTGTACCTGGTGTCACAATTTCATAGTTGCAGATCTGACTGTACTGTGGAGAACAGTCCTGGTCCCAAGCCTCCACCTGAGGTGGCAGAAAATACACATAAGGAGACTTTTTAACATCTCAAGGCTAAAATGCAATAAAACAAAATGAACTGTATGGGCTTTTTTGGACACATTTTTTTATCCAGGCTTGGAACTTGCAGTGGAGAGCTCTCACTGCAAGGCAGCAGGACGTAGCAATACCCTACCACTGGGTTTACAATATGTCTTTGTATCAGGATGCACATACTGTATGGTGAGTATTTCTGACTATTTCTGATAATGATGACAACACGTAACGTGATAACGGGAACATTTATAATGAATTATAAACGCGTACATTTTTAGCATACAATTTTAATGTGTTGACTATTATGTATGCCTCATTTTTATTGTTTTCCACAAATGTGTACATTAATTTGTATATTAATTAACTTGTCTCCATAGGCACACAACCGTAACAACCATAACAATCCTGATTTAAAATTTGGACTACTAGCATAATCAAGGTTAAGATTTAGATTTTGAAAAAATACAATATTTTAATTCTAACTAATATAAAATTATAATAATTAAGTAAATATTTTTTTAATGAATACTTTTTATATAATAATGGTAAATAAATGAATTTAATGTTAGTTTTATATTAATTTTTGTACATTTTAAATGGACTAATATTGATGTTATAATATTTGTAATTAAAATTGTGCAAAACCACTTAACAAGAAAATATTAATTAAATTCATTGCTTCTGTCAACAATAGATTTTGGAAGAATGAATTAAAGATATTATAAAAAGTGTTAAAGGCAAACTGCCTTTGCCATGCATTTCATGGAGGTTCACGTATTCTGCCTATAAAGCCCAAAAAACGTCCAAAAACCTCCAACAGGCTGTGTCCGTGATAACATGTAATACCTACAATATTTGGGTAATTTTCAGTATTACCGTAATTTCTTTCCTGGGCGCGTTGATTTCACAAATCCCAAAGCTGCTTCTGTCAACAAAAGCAGCATAGAGCGCCCGTTCTGTGTTTGCCACCACTAATCATAGCAGACTTCATAAGACCTGCTGCTGCCGGCTACATTGGGACAAATGAGGATCCAGAACCTTGTCTTTTTGAGCCAGAATATACGGAGGATGAGCTACAGGTTTTAGAAGCTGAGCGAACAAGAAGAGAGGGGGAAACGTCGGAGCACACAGGGGCAGAGAGAGTCAGGGCTGGCATGACTTGGTGGTGAAAAGTAGTTCCTCTGTGTTAGCTCTTACAATAACAATATTGCTGTAGCTTAGTTAATATGCATGCCCAAACTAAACATGTCAAAACGGCGGCGTAAAAACTTGGAAAGCCCTCTCTTACGGCACGTGAATGGAGGCTAGTCGGGATAGCTTAGTTTATCAGAGCATGCTACTGCAGCTGTGTGTGACTCAGGCTGGATAACACCGCATTGTGTTTTACTTTACTTTAATGTAAGCAAACGGGACCAAGCTGCAGTTAGCCGCCAAAAAGACATTCTCAATACACACAACACATATCCAGCTTTCAAAATAAGAGCACAACGAAAGTGACACTGACTCTAAATAAAAATATTCTAATTTAATGTGATTTTTTTTCTAAGTGCAATTTTTGTTAATAGAGGCTAGAATAGAGTCCGTTTTATGTTCATTGGGTTTTTCTGTCTTTTTTTTTTGCTTAATTTATTATTTTCTTTGTTTGTTTATTTTATTTTATTTAAAACCTCTTTAGACATTTTCTCCCACATTCCAAAAACATGCATGGCAGGTTAATTGGCTACTTTAAATTGTCCATAGGTATGAATGTGAGTGTGAATGGTTGTCTGTCTGCGATTGACTGGCGACCAGTCCAGCTGGGATAGGCTCCAGCATACCCGTGACCCTAATGAGGAAAAGTGGCATAAAAAATGGGTGGATGGATAAAAGCTCTTGACACTCCAATTACAATGTTAAACACTCTTGAGAAATGAAAGTGGCTTTTGATACGGTGTACTCACATTATTATGCCATATATTAGCATTATCGTCCATCAAAATGTGTTATTGTGACAAGCGTGGTGTCCACACGTACCAGGTAGACCCCCCACAACCACAAGGTGCCCGCGAGCCTGGTCTTCAGTTAATAAAGTGACATACACCAGAAAGAAATTGAAATTGAATGCAATTAAAAAAAAAAGTGAGTTATGGATGCCATCATTTTGCTAACGTTTTGCTAAAACAAACATATTGTCGTAATAAGATTTGAAAATATGACAATAAGATTTGAAAATATGACAAAAAAGAGCAGCTCTCAGCCATTTTCATTCTGTAAAATCAGCTCTCACAAGAAAAAAAGTTGTCGACCCTGCTACATGCATGGGTGTTTGTATCTATATGCACTTCCAACACGGTGTTAAGAAAATACCTGCAAAATGCTGTCATAGATCTTGCCTTCAATGAGCGAAGCCTTATAGAGAGGCTCCCGAAACACTGGGCAGAACTCATTGACGTCATCCACCTGGATGTGAACCACAGCCCTGGGTGACGAGACAGAAAGAAGAGCGAGGCGATGAAGGAGAAACCGCAGGGAGACACAGACGGACGTGCAGTTGGGAGGTGATTGATGGAGGAAAGGAAGGGTCGAGACAGGAAGCCAAGAGATGGATGGAGGAAAAGGAAAACGAGGAATTCATTAGAGATGATCAAACTTAATTAAAACCTATTTCACGGTCTATCCAAAGAACCTTAAATAAAGGAGCATACAGTGAAGTCCTCCACAACACCTGTGCTACAATTTGTGCACCAGAGTACATAAAAAAGCAATAATTTTCCCAAGTTGTCTTTTTCATTGACCTTCGCTGTAACTTGTATCCGAGGAAGCACATCTGGCAAATTAATGACATTAGCTTAATGAGGCCTATTTAGAATGTCATGCAGTGATAAGGACACACATAAGTGCGCGCGCGCACACTCACACCCTACACCATTTGTCTTCCACCTGAGAAATTCATCCCAGATCCCCGAGCTCATAAATTTCTCCCGCACTGTCTGTCTCTTTTTACTTTTAGCACTGAGCCAGAAGTGTCCGTATTTTCCCAGCTTGTTGTGTGGGACTGAAGCTGCAAAGACTTTGATTTGATGTTGTCGATGCCTGTCGCCGCGTCTGTCACTGTCACTGCTCGCAAACACGAGCGCACGCTACCCTGTCAACAGACCTCATCATCCCGTCTGGAGTGACAGATCTCAGCCAAAAGGAGGACAAATCCAGAAGGAGAGCAGCACAATGAGTACAATCTGAGAATGAGTCTTTTCATTTGTACGGGTATACTGTACAGTAATCCCTCGTTTATCCTGATTAATTAGTACCAGACCCGTGATAAGGGCATTTCTGCAAAGTTGGATTCCTTCTTAAATAAATATAATAAATGAATAGAAAAAAATGCAATATTTGTGTAGTTAAAACATACAAAACCTTCTAAAAGCAGTTTAAACATGATTAGAACTCGCGATACATGAAATAACACCCCTATAATCATCTTTACACCGACATAAGCAAGATTCATGTGACTTTGGTTGTTCAGAGTTGCGTTTCAGCTTTTTGTGGGTAACGACCACAAAAGTAGGCGATTACAATTGTTATGCTATTATTATTGTGCTTGTTATAAGATAATTCACATGTGCCATAAAAGATTGTCGATTGATTGGATCTCACCGAACATTACAGTAAAACTACTAATACCTAGTAACCAATATAGTATACTACATTACATCAATGTATTTGAATTAGGGCAGTCAATCGAGTAAAAATTGGATCGCGATTAATCACACTTTGTCCATAGTTAACTTATACTTTACTTGCAGTTGCCATATTTTTACACACTATTTGTAAATATGCAAATATTCTTTATCTCGTATTCTCTTTATTATATTATACTTATACCATTATATTATACTTACATAACATAATCTATCTATAATATCATTTATTATTTTATTTATTTTGCATTGCAAGAGTGTTTTGTCATTTTTCAACTACATCTAATTTTATGCAAAGGAATATTCATTCAGCCGCACGGTGGCTGAGTGGTTAGCACATTGGCCACACAGTCAGGAGATCTGGAAGACCTGGGTTCAAATCTCCATTGGGCATCTCTGTGTGGAGTTTGCATGTTCTCCCCGTGCGTGTGTGGGTTTTCTCCGGGTACTCCGGTTTCCTCCCACATTCCAAAAACATGCATGTTAGGTTAATTGGCGACTCTAAAATGTCCATCGGTATGAATGTGAGTGTGAATGTTTGTTTGTCTATATGTGCCCTGCGATTGACTGGCGACCAGTCCAGGGTGTACCCCGCCTCTCGCCCAAAGCCTGCTGGGATAGGCTCCAGCATCCCCGTGACCCTAATGAGGATAAGCGGTACAGAAAATGAATGAATGAATGAATATTCATTCATTCATCCAGCTTATCCCAGCTGACTTTGGGCGAGAGGCGGGGTACGCCCTGGACTGGTCCCAATATCAATATTGGAAATATGCACTATTGTTTTATTCAAAAATAATATACAAGTAGAAATCCCCTAGTTTTTTCATGTTGAATGCGAGCGGCGATTTGTCCCACTGTTGGATGGTCTTTGAATGCACCTTCCTTTCTTACACATTGCGCGACTACTATACTGTACCCTTTGCCTTTTTTTCCGTTCTTTTAGTCATTTTTATGCTTGAAGGGCTCCATTTAGGCAAAAATATGTCAAAGTTGTTTTAACATGCGTATTCTTTGACTAACATTAGATCGGATTAAACATGAAAAAGCATAGTTTATTAGTATGCATGAAAAACTGTGATAGAGCGAAGCCACACAATTTGAACCGAGATGTGTGAAGGAACGACTGTATATAATAAACGTTATTAATGGCACTTGCAGGCTGCTCTAATGGCCCATCAAGTTTTCTTTCTCTTCCAAAATGTAAACGAGGTGACTCATCAATGTGGCTGTCTTCATAGCTCCGATACAAATTCATATTTTTGTCCATAAGTCACGTTACGTTCCTTTATCCCACCTCAGAAGTGGCACAAGTGACTCGTGCGGAGTTACAGAACAATTAGAAGCAAGTGACAGCTCTAACAGCAGCTCTGACAGTCCTCCTTGTTGCAACCGTATTTCTATTGTGCCGCAAACAGAATCTGAGACAGCTACACAAAGGAGGTCACGTCACCATCAAACTGAGCGGAGAACAAACTAAATCAAAATGGATGTGGATAATTACACCATTTGCACAATTCATGCCAAGTTACTGCAGTTAGTTGGCACGGAAAAGGTTTTTTGTATGTCTTCAAGTCTCCAGATGATTGTTCACTTAGTAAGAATTCTGGAGTCTTCGTGTTGCATACCAACATTACCTCTAAGGAATAAAGTTTTTCAAAATGCTTTACATTTGATTCATCAAAGTCGAGACTGAAGCGCATACACACGCACACACAGCTTCACTCACTTGTGGGATTTCTTCCAGTCGGCCCCACTGGGTCCAGCTCCGCAGTCATAGGCCTGGATAATAAATGTGTATTCCTTCTGGCTCTCGCAGTCCACAGGGCCGCTGGCTCTCAGTACGCCTTCTCCTGACGTGCGATTCAACACCACTGCCTCGAATGGAGCCTCCTGACCATAAATCTTAAAGGCACAAATTTCCCCTAAAAAGACAGGGAAATAAATGTACGGGAGAGTGCTTTACTCTGCAAGGATTGTTGCAACAATGTAAGCAGTAGCCTGAGAGTCAAGTGTATACGTATATTTTTGGTGAGGCACGGAGCTTGAGAAATTGCTTTGGAAGAAAGTTGTGTTAGTCAAGTGAGGAAAATAAATGTTGGCCTTCCATAATACATGTGAAATTAATTAGTACAGTTATTATGCACATTTTGTCAACACCAAAATAAAATAGAGTGTTTTTGAAAATACATTACTTTTTGTGAGGCCAGAGGCAAAACTAAACGATCGACTAAAATGATTGCTTAGGCTTTTTAATCACATTTCTCTTCTAATCTTTCTATTCGATGATCTTTATTCTTTGTATGTATTTTAAATTCTGAAAGAAATACGGGTGTCCCTCACCACTTCGCATTTCAAAGGCACCTTCACTCTTTCACGGTTTTTCAAAAGTATTAACTAATAAATACACGCGACCCTAACGACGATAAGCGGTATGGAAAATGAATGAATGGATGAATGAATGAAAAATGAATACGGCCTGTCGCATATTTTAATTAATATACCGCAAATATGCGCATTTAAGCAAATTTTCTTGCCTAAATTAAGCATTTTCAAGCATAAAAATGGACAAATGAACTAAAATACAAATATAAAGCATTCAAAAGATGCGGTCAAAGATGATAATATGCAGTATTCTACACTGGTCACTGGAACCCCTGACATCACTTTCTGTCCCCCTCTCACTCAACTCCATTGGAAGGTATTTATAGCAACACACACTCAAGTCTTATTAATGTCTTAAATGGTGTATTCTTTCTTATTATGTCTGCTGTATTGGATATTACGAATGTAAAAGTGACCATAGGGGTGTTATTTCATGTCTAGAGGGCTCTAAAAATGTTAAAAACCATATTTAGTGGTCATAAACAGGTATTCTATGCTTTAAATACAGAAATATTATATTGTAAATACGTTAGGAGTCTTATTTCGTGGAAATTCACTCATCACGGTCATGTCTGGAACCAATTACCTGCGATAAATTGGGGATTACTGTAAAACCATTACAATTACCAGTATTAAATAAAGTTTGAAAAAACTAAGCATTATGTCTTATATTCTCACACTGTTGTAAATATACAGTATATTCACAAATTGGTCTTTAAATGGCATCTGTGAGGAAAGAACAGGACACAAGAGAAGTAGAGGTCATTGTAACCTTGACCTTTGATATCTAATCTGACCATATCCAACTGTGGCAAATTGAGGAAATCCCCTCCCGGCAAACAGTGTAACAGTTACAATGTCATAGGAAAGACCCTAACCATAAAGTTTGAGGGTCCGGGACATCAACATCATAGAAATAATGAATACATTTTTAGAAAGCGGTAGAAGGGAAGAGATAAAAGTTGAAAATATATCTAATGATGTAATGTACTCTATCTGTATTTCCCTTGCCAAAAAAGCGGCACTCACTGGACACAACATCAGGTAGTCTTGGAAAAAAGGCCTCATGTTTCAGTAAAGCATTTTATTACACAATATCTTCTGAAGAAAGAATACTAGGACTAGGACTAGACGAGGAGTGTCCAAAGTGCGGCCTGAGGGTCATTTCCCCGCAGCTGTTTATTTTACTGGCCGGCGGCACATGCTGAAAACACAATTGAATCCAGAAAACTAAAAACTAAAAAAACAGAAAACAGTCATTTTCCAAGCATACAGACGAAATATTAGGAGACTAAAGTCTAAAAATAGCATAAGGTTGAAATATTAAAATTTTTAATTTGTAATTTCATTCATTCATTACAAACTAAACAAAAAACACAGCTGCATTATTAGCAAAATAAAGTCCGTTGGGTAGTAGTTAGTATGATAATAAAGTCCAAAATAGGCAACAAAGACATATTACAAGACAAAATGTACGACACCAAAGTTCAAATATTTGTTTAAGGGAAACAAACAAACAAACAAAAAGTAATGAAAAGAGAAATAGAATAATACCATTCGTCAAAGCATAGAAAAAAAACAGGGGTTGTTTTAAAAAGAGAAAGAGTGGCCGCTGCATCCTTTGATTTGTTAGTATGCGGCTATCATATAGTCTTACTGTACCGTATACGGCATATACAGTAGAAAGTGCACAGCAGTATAGATTTACTAACCACTGAAAAGGAGCCAACACACACAACCATGATTATTATTGTTATTATTAATCCTAAATAGCTAGCAACACAATTGAGTACAAAGGTGTCAGTCAATGGGGGTATTTGTGCTGTCGTCTGGGGCTGCATGAGTGCGGCTGGCACTAGGGAAAAAATACCACTGATAACAACATAACACCAGTGCTTATGATTAGAAACTTAGTGGAGAGCAGTAAACAGGGACTTCAACTTCACACTCTGTGGTTGGATGCAAATCCATTTTCCGCTCCATCCGTTGTTGCAAATTTTGTCTGGAGTTAAGCAGAGGAGGAGATAAAGAACGGGGTAGGTGGAAATGTGTGGATGTGTATGTAAATGGTAATGTCAGTGATTTCATATTCGCACTGAGTCAGCAAACATGTACTTATGCAAACAGTCACACGCATACATCACATTACTTGCCACTTAAGTTTGGTTTTCAGCATCCGCCTCCCCCCACCCCCCGAGGGCACACTTCAAATTCACTCAGCTGAAATTTATGGATGCGAGCAAGTCTAATCTTTGAGCCGACACATCATACGGTGAAAGGTCGCTTTTTAAAGTAAGCATAATAAAAAGTATATTTTGCCCTTTGGCTGGGAGAAAACGACATCCTAATGATGTCCAATAGATGGCCCCCCCCCAAAGAGCTAAAGTGACAAAAAATGTCATGGTGTCAATAAGAATGCATCTCTAATTACGGTAATTTGACGGTGTAAGTGAAAAAAACCTAGAGAAATACAACTGACGTACGTGGTGTTGAAAAGAGCTGAGCTAAATTTTAGTATTCTCAGTATAAGTCTGCTGTCGGCAACAAAGACTTGGCCAAAGGACACAATTATCTGCAGATGAATGTCAAACATTTGTTGTTTCAGCACCCAAACAGAAGACATTTGACATAAATGGCAAGTAATTAGCGTGACCTCCTCTAGCGCGACACTTGTATTTGTCACACACATACAGTAGTTAAGTTTACTGCACTTTAAAAAGTGAACTACTACCTACAGTACATGAAATGAATTGAAATGGCTTGAAGCATACTAGTTAATATTGTGGCTGTGGCCTCAACTGTGTAGAGAAGGGGTGCTCACAATTTTTCTACTTTTAAAATGACCAAGTCCCAAAGATCAACCTCCTACTATAAACATAGAGCATCTCTATAATTTAGTAAATATGAGTATGTATGTCATTGTACATGTATATCACGTGCACCCCCTTTTTCAGCATGCATTTACAGTCAGAATTCTCTACTTATAAAATATAACATATATTCTTTATAGAATCCAATCTCATATAATTCACAATTAAATGCAATATGGCCATTAAGCCCCATGGTGGCTGAATGGGTAGCATGTTGGCCTCACAGTCAGAAGTTTCTGGGTTTGAATCTCCGTTGGGCATCTCTGTGTGGAGGTTGCATGTTCTCCCCGTGCGTGTGTGGGTTTTCTCCGGGTACTTCGGTTTCCTCCCACATTCCAAAAACATGCATGTTTTGTTAATTGGCGACTCTAAATTGTCTATAGGTATGAAGGTGAGTGTGAATGTTTGTGTGTCTTCCCTGCGATTGACTGGCGACCAGTCCAGGGTGTACCCCGCCTCCCGCCCAAAGTCAACTGGGATAGGCTCCAGCATACCTGCGACCCTAATGAGAAAAGCGGTATAGAAAATGAATGAATGAATGGCCATTAAGGGAAATTACACATACTGTGATTGCTGAGTAGTCCTGTCTGAGTTGCATGTCAACCAAAATAGCTACACAACCTTCACTAGACACACCGTTCATGCATTATGCAGTTAACGCGACGTAAACATTAATGACACACGACAAGAAGTACAAGAAAGGGGATCGCCAGTCGGTTAGGGGTACAGTGTTTATTACAGGGGAGGCCTAAACACTAATCAAAATACATGAATACAGTAGGACTACAATAACGAAAATGTAGCCTAATCAATTGAAACCTGGCGTCTATTAGAGCGGGGCCCGTATTTGATTATTTGAGGAAGGATGATATTTACAATGTGAGAATGACTTTCAGCAACAACAAGCACATTTTCTCAGGGTGAAGAATATAAAGGTAAACATTTACACTGCACTTTAAAAACAAACAAAAAAACGTATTTTAGAGGCATGTCTATTGGATGCTGAAAATAAACAGGGTCCTCAAGTCCTTTGGGTTAATCGGTACAAGAACGAATCATTAGCACAAAACGGATGTGTCGCACTGTCCATGCACAGGCTCTCTTGGTAACATAATGGAAACAAATTGGCTGAAAAATGAAGCCTTGACTTTATATGTGGAGTGACACTCTACCTTCCCAATTAGTGCCTTGCCTGTGGGACACATCCACTCTAATCAGCTTTTAGTGGTTAACAATGTGAGGTATCACTTCTCATCAGGATGGTGATGCTGTGACCTGCACTGTGCTGAAACAGCGGTGGGGTGAAAAAGCCTCATCGGAGACTCCTCTTTTAGTTCCGGCCGGAAATACAAGATAAAATGAGTGTATTTTTTACAGTCTGACATGATCAAATTGCCTAATTTAAACATAATGTATGCACTCCTGACAGTGGTGATTGCTCTAAAACTGCAAGGGAAGCTGAGCATGTGTAGAAAATGGTGAAATATGGACTGCTTTGTGTACTTTTCATTGACCATATGCGCTACAAAACCATCTTCATTTTCAGCTACCCATCACAGGTAAGTGACACCACTTCCTTGTCGTTCATCCCCACAGCACCACGGAGCACAGTCGGACGCTGAGCGTCTACTGTCTTTGATGGGGAAGCGTAGAGTGGGTTGTTCCACTGTGCAAAACTGGACGGTCATTGGATAATGCTGGGACAAAGCCCAGCATTATCCCTACATATCCTCTACCCCATACCCTCTACATACCATACACAGAATTTACATATAAACAAATGAATAAATGCATTTATGATGTAGGCCGGAAAAAAAAATGTCTTCCCCTCCTTGGATGACAAGCAGCCGCCACTGCCTCCTGATCAAAATCTTAAGACCAGTTATACATACCGTATGTTTAGGACCAGCATGTTATATAGACTGCTCAAACGTTTAGAAGCCTTTAGAAGCCAAAATCTTCAATGTCCATTGTCTGTCAGGTATTACCACTGTCGTGCTCTCTTGATGGCAACGGCAAAAAAGCCGTTTGAAATGTGGTCGGATTGCCGAGCTGCATAAGCACGACCTCTGGCAGCGCGCCGGCTTTGCTGCCGAGGTTGGACGCAAAAGGACAGTCATGTAAAAGTTCTTAAAAAGATCCTGAGGTTCATGGAACAAGTGGTAGACTCAAAAAATGTCACCAGAGGATAACAAAAATGACTTCAAAGGCTTCATTTCCCTCAGCGACACAAAATTGAATGTTTGGAATTTGCGAGAGAGCACCAAACATGGGACATTTGAAGGTGGACAAAAGTTTTATTCTCTTAAGAGAAAAAAATGTAACCTTGATGGTCCTGATGGCTTCCAATGTTACTGGCATGACAAGGAGATCCCACCTGAGATGTTTTTCACACGGCACAGTGGAGGGGGCGCCATCTGTGGTGCTTTTTCCTTCAATGAAAATAATGGAGCTTCAAGTTCAATGGGTAGCTGGCTATGTGGAGATGTTGCAGGGGGCATCCCTCATGACTGCAGGCGCTGGTCTATGTGGTAATTACTGACTTTTTCAACAGTTCACAATGGCTGCCAGACAAAGGACTTCTTCCAGAGGAATAACTTCACAGTTTTAGACCATCCTGAGTGCTCCCCTGATCTAAATTCCATTGAGAACATTTCGGGATGGATGGCAAGGGAAGTTTACAAAAATGGATATCAGTTAATCCGCCTTCAGCACCTGGAGCAACATTCCATTGGACTTCAGTATATCTTCTGTTGCCATCACTTCATAACACTGAATTACATCAACTTTGTGGTTTGGATTACTTTGAGCATTTGTGTTGATTTACACGGCTCATAGTGGATGTGAGTAACAAATGTTCAAGGCATTAATTACGCGACACATTTACTTTGAGCACCAGCTGCTGGTTACTCAAGGAGGGGAAGCTCATGTTTCCCCCGGCCTATGTAATAAATGTGGTTATTAATTTATATGTAAATCCTACTCTCCATTCCCTCTCCAGAAAGTGATCTGTGACACTGTCCTACCAACTAGGCGTCTTTTCCGCTGCTCATTGGGGAAAGAAACCGCAGGGTGACCGAAGAGTCGCCAAACACAACAAAGACAAATCCTTTGGTGGAGGTTTATAGTTCAAGATCGCTGATTCGCTCATTTCACAGTCAATCAAAAAGGGATCCCACATCTGACAGATCATCCAATCATCATGCGGGAGCCGAGAGTCCGG
This sequence comes from Oostethus manadensis, assembly GCA_024372805.1. NCBI lineage: Eukaryota > Metazoa > Chordata > Actinopteri > Syngnathiformes > Syngnathidae > Oostethus > Oostethus manadensis. The sequence goes on along the minus strand of QODF01000031.1, from coordinate 3,263,108 downwards.
GCCAGACCCCCAGAGATGCTGAGCGTACAATGGGCGTATCCAGTCTTAGAGCCACTAAGGCGACTGTTGTGAACCCAAGTGTTTTGACTTGTTTTAAAAATGTTGAGCAATTCTGATTATTCCTGGTGTGTTATTATGTGCTATTATGAATGGTGGTGGATTTCATTAATAAGTGACGTACACAAACACACAGCTTGAGCATTCATGCATTTACTTGTGTTTTGGAAACTCCACTACGGGCGACCAGGCAATGCAGTGAACTTGTAAAAAGAATAAAATAATAACATTTGTACGGTAATTATGTCAAAATGTAATAACGCTTCCTTCCCAGTTTTGCATAGTACTACATGCATATAGGTTTCACAACACACCCGTCTTAATATTAGAAGGCGAGTGTGTGTGTGTGTGATTAAATTCCATTTCCCAGGCAGAGTATCGGACGGTCTTAAGCCTCAATTCCTTCATTCTTTGAACTAAGCTCTTATCTTCTTATTTAATTAATGACAAGCTCTCCACTGACAGTCACGATGCTGAACACACGCAATCAAGAGACGTACTGGACATAACACACGCTTCATTTGTTGTGGAACGTTGATTTGTTTGCTTGGTTATATGCTGAATTATCATATTTCATAATATTTATGTCATGGTGTATTTATCCAGATACTCGCACAAAGAAGCAACACAATTTCCAGCAAAAAACAACAACAGAAGAACAGAGAAATCAGCCTTCTTTGCTTATGTTTGATTCCCAGGTTTTGTGAGGAGGTTTGAAGATGCAAGAAAGACTAAAAACAAATGAGGGCTTTCTACTAAGCCCTTCGACTTTGGGCTTAAACAGGATTTTTTCTCCTGTCTCAAGGTTTTGCTGAGGTCGTGACGAGGACATTAAGTTACCTAAAGGATAATGCGTTTAAAAAGTAAGTAATGGCTCTGGGGATTTTGTCACTGCCTGACCAGTGGTTATATTATCTACTTGCATCTCCACTGTTTTATGTTCTCCGGTATTGGCCTACATATTCTCAAGAGTCAGCAGTCAAACAGACGCATTGTACTGACACTCATGCAAAGCCTGCTTGTGGGGCTTGATCCGTAATTGATTCATGGTTGTATTAAGGGTGACCAAACGTTCTGTTTTCAAATCCTGTCCTGGTCGTCTTGTTTTTTTTTTGTTGCGTTTGTTTGTTTTAGAAAGTGAAATGTATTTTGTAATACAGTTGCCCCTCGCTACATTGAGGCTGGAACATCGCAACCTCACTATCACAGTTTTTCAAAAGTTCATGAATGAATAAAGCATTACTGTTTTGTGATTGAATATGACCTATTATTAGTTTAAAAATGCATATGTAAGCAAATTGTACTTCTTCTTGGCCTAAATAAAGCATTTTCAAGCATATCTTGGTCTAAATTGTGCATTTTGCAGCATAACAATGGCTAAATAAATTCACTGATTGAACTAAAATACAAATACCAGACAGAAGAGAAAATGTAGTATTGTACTTTGGCCACCAGGTGTCAGTAACTGTTTGGTGACGCAAGCACTAGGAGTGATTGCCAGAACTAGCATTTATTGCAGGTTTAAATGATCTCACAAACACGACATGATAAAACTGAACTCTCAACCTCCAACCTCACTCCACACATTTGTCCGCCCACCACTAAGGTCCCCTGGGGAACATATTCATTGCGACACACACAAGCAGTTTTAATTACGTCTTAAATGTCTTATTTACTTGTATTATATTGGCTAATGTGAGTGTAAAGCCATTCAAAGCCGCCATTACAATACATTGATGAAAAATAGCCACGGTAGGAAGCATGTTGTCCAGAAAAAAACAATAACTGCTAATGTGCAAGTTCTTATTTATTTATAATATTTCCTATTTTCTATGATTATATCTACATCAGGGCCGCACGGTGGCTGAGTGGTTAGCACATTGGCCACACAGTCTGGAGATCTGGAAGACCTGGGTTCAAATCTCCGTTGGGCATCTCTGTGTGGAGTTTGCATGTTCTCCCCGTGCGTGCGTGTGTGGGTTTTCTCGGGGTACTCCGGTTTCCTCACACATTCCAAAAACATGCATGTTAGGTTAATTGGCGATTCTAAAATTGTCCATGGGTATGAATGTGAGTGTGAATGTCTGTTTGTCTATATGTGCCCTGCGATTGACTGGCGACCAGTCCAGGGTGTACCCCGCCTCTCGCCCAAAGCCAGCTGGGATAGGCTCCAGCATCAGAAAATGAATGAATGAATGAATGAATATCTACATCATGTTTCTGTGAACAACTAACCCTTTCATCAGTTATTATTACACATTTGTTGTTATTTATTATGACTGTTCTATAACTTATTTACAGTGATTATAACACTTGACTCATTTTGTACCACATTGTTATACTGCCTTATCATTCTTTTGTATTAAAAATTGGCAAAAAGTACATTTGGAATACAAGAAGTGAAGAAATGTATTGTAATTGATGTGAAACGGGCAGGGTCTGGGGGGCTTGCTATTTCCTATTGATTTCTGGACACGTGGAAGTGTGGAACAGAATTGTATTTGAAGTATTCCGTGTAACGTGTATGCATGTTCAAAATATATCAAACCATTACCATTACCATATGTGGGCTAATAGAAAAGTACAGGTAACTATATGGGTGTTATTTCATGTCTAGAGGGCTCTAATAATGCTAAAAGTCATATTTAAAAGATCGTAAACAAGTTTTCTATGTCACAACTATAAAAATATTTTGTTTTATTAATATTGAATCGTACTTCACGGTCCACTTAACGCGCTCTGGAAACACCTAACTGATAATCAAGGGATGTACAATGGAACTTTGTTTTTTGTCATTAATTCGTTCCAACAGGTCAGAGGAAAACCAAAACCTGAGAAAAAGGAGGTAATGTTTCTCACAGTAAATAATGTAAATCCAATTAAGTTCCAAAACACCAACATATTAACACAAAACACATTTGATAGAGTATGAAATGCAGAAACAATGGTGAAATAATTATAAACGGATAGAACTTTTTGTTCATGTGGACTTACCGTACATCTTGGACAGATTGAATTCAATAGTATTTCTCACCCTCTTTATCAAATTGCTGGCACTCACAACTTTATTTGGCCCCATGGTGGGCTATTGAGCAGTTGCTCCCAGTAACAAATGCAACATGTAGTCAGCAACGTTTAGGCTGCTTTGTTTGGGCACTCGTTTCCGTGGAATTTACACCAAAACACTGGCAAACACTAGTCTATGTACAAAAACAAAAGCACAAAACTGCTGCATGTCAAAGCCGAGGTATGACTGGATAACAATGTTTGTATCCATAGAGATATTGCATGTATTACAATTCTAAGGCATTTTTCAGTACATTGAGTATCATTTGAGTATCATCATTTTCATCCTATACTGTAACTCAGTTAATGGACACATTCAATATGAAGCAACATATTTTTGAACAGAAAAAGGACTTCAAATACAGACCGATAAACCGATCAATCAACGTTAACGCCGGCATATTGCTCGCACTCCTAAAGATGTCCCTAAAAAGTACACATTTCTGTTCATGTCGAGCGGACAGCACCGCTGTGTGTCTGGTGTCAGTTAAAGTGTGAGATGCAGGAGCAGTTCATCCGCGTCTCGGTGGGCTCCCTCACGTAGTCGGTCACTGATTAATTGCATTTGGGAGGTTGTCTCACAACCCACGTGACCCCAGGCTGGCATAAAAAAAACCTCACGCCGCCATGCATGAGTTACCGCATTGTCTAGTCACTCGAAATCACAAATGGAGGGAAAATTATCCAAAGATGGCTTTTTTACCGGCTTTCGATAAGCTGATACCGCCAAATCATGAAATGAATTTGTCAACATGACCATATATGAAACTCGGGCAAGCAAACATCTGACAAAAACTTACAAGTGGGCATTTCAAAGCGACTGAGTAGGACTGGTTATCCAGCGCGATGCATTCCAATTTTTTCTGACTGATTGCATTCCCCCCTGGGGTGACCCATATGATATTTTAATTTTTTTTCTCCGTTGTTTCTTTTTTTTGTTTTTTTTTCAGTACCGTCTCATTATTTTGCAGCATAAACACTATGTGTGACTCCCCGTGATTCTTTCTGAGGTGTGATATTGGATTAGAAGTAATGACAGCACCCCCCAGCCCCCAACCCAGCACTTTGCCGTCATGGCGAAATGGATATTTACAGTCTCATGGCGAAACCTGCGAGCAAACCAATTGCTCTCTGGAGCACGCGATACTTCATGATGTCATCACTTACACGCTGGTAAAGGTCATATGATCAGACATAGCGATCATTATCTATTCATTTTCCAAACGATTCCTTATCCAATATCATTACTGGCAGAAAGAAACAGTATTTATTGCCAGTATTGTCTGAGATCGGTCGGCGGTTATTATCAGACATTCCTAATCTGGCCTGATGCTCAAGTGCTCCCCTTCCGGTTTTGCACAGGCCAGCAGTGTACAGTCACCATCCGTGGCACACTGAGAGCGTGATTTGGAAGTCTAAGCATTAAAAGTGGAAATTAATGCTGCGGGGTCTTAGCTCGCCCTGTTTTACACTGCAAGATCTGAAACGCAAATGCTTCTTAATCACCAGTCAGCCTTGATAAGAGGAGGTGTTTATGGTGTTTATATTTTATTGTTTGTCTACTTTTTCTTTGTAAAATGTAGTGGATTATCATACAATTCGTCCAGTACATGTAAGTAATTTACTATATATATATATATATATATATATATACTCACAAACCAACTCTCATGTTAACGTCCAGCCATCCATTTTCTATACCGCTTATCCTCACTAGGGTTGCACGTATGCTGGAGCCTATCCCAGCCGACTTGAGTCAAGTTATTCTCTGTTTAATTGTGCTAATTTAAAAGTTCTAAATAGCCAACGTGTGATGGGAGAACGCTGAGAGGACTTTTTTAAAGAAACGATGACCAATTCTAAATTAACAAACCAAGAATCAGTTTCATTTGAAGTGAATTGAAGTGTTTTTACCCACTTTTTTCTGTCTTTTCTATGAGGTTATGTTTTTTACCTACGGCATCTGATATGCACATGAAACTATGACATCATCTAGCGACTTCTAAGTCAGCCAATAGTTACTTTGCTTACTGAAAGGTTGGCAAACGTATTTGTAAAAAAAAAAAAAAGAAAGACAAGTTATCTGTAGTATTCTGTTAGTCTGGCGTTAGTAATGTTACATTGATGAGACACCAAATTAGATTAGATTATCTTCACACTGCATGGAGTCAGCCATGGCATGTCTGACATAAGAGTGAAAAAAAGTTCTCCTTGTTCCGTGTGGACGTGGTTTGTTTTTGGCTTCCTACTTTGTCCTTCTTCCTCACTCCGTGTGAAACGCTTTCTTAAGTTTAGAATAAATAAACTGGAGGCTAAGTAGTTAGTTCCGTAGCATGCTATGTTTAGTAATCCTGTAGCCTGCACATTACCGTTGAGGAATGTGTTGTAAAAAAAGAATAATAGAAGTGAAAAGTAACTATACTGTAGGGTGCTATGGAAAAATAATCTACAAAGTCACAAAACAGGTTTTCTATGCTCTAACTACAAAAATATTCCTTTTATTAATGTTAAATCCTACTTTGCAGAAATTTACTTATGTTATTATTAGGGCTGTAAAAAATACTGTAAAATTACAGTAAAAAATTGCGCATTAACGGCAGTAACTAAATATTTGTGTGACGGTGGCACAGTGTTGCTCCCCCCAGAGTCTGACGCTCTTTTACAACTTTATTCTGGGCTGAACGCATCAACAGCAGTGCGATTCCAACACCATGCATGTATCTGCTACTCACAAACAAACACGTCTCTAGTCCATTCATCCTTGCGACCCATCCTCATTGCCACTAGATGTACAGCAAGATGCATTCACGGACACTCTGAAGGTTCACCACAACGTCTTTAGTATGTGTGTATGTGTGTAATCGAAATAAGCAGAAACGCAAAAAAAAAACCAATAAGTGGATATTCTTAACATTCCCTAACATTGTAACTCTTAATGGTGAAATACAATTTGCTGCATTCAAGTTCGCTGGGAAATCCTAGGAAATTCCCTCAATGTGAATTCTTAAAAACGTGGTGTCAAAGCAACTCCTCACTGAGTTGAAAGCAAATCCTCATTGCTCATAATAGCACAATTCAATTCCGATGCAAATATTCTGCCAGATTTTCAGACATTTGTGACCTCTCTTGATTGAAATGTTCAGGTAATTGGCTGTTAATACATACAAATATATATAATCATACCCTGTCATTTATCTTTCTATCAATAAAATACAGTAAAAATTGGCATATTTCAGCTAGAGTGTCACATGATGATTAATCAGAATTAATTCATTAGAAAAGCATAGTTAATCAGATTTTTTTGTAATGATATGACAGCCCTACTTATTATCTGGAACCAATTAACTGTGATAAACAAGGGACGACTGTAAACATTTTTTGTCGCCCGAAGAAAGATTTCCGCGCCGTAGTCGAGACATACAATGCAATTACCTCTGCAGCTCTGTTCGAAGAACACAGGAGATGCAATATGAAAACAGAAAAGGATGTTTCGGTTTCAGTTATGTCGACAACCGCCAATGTCAGTCAGCAAGTCAGACGGGCGTCGAGATAGAGGAACTACAAGCAGAAATGTTAGGGCCAATATCAGCAATGCTAAACAAGTGCACATCTAAAATATACTACTGTGTGTAGTATAAAATGGCCAAGGAAGAATGCAGAGACTGTAAATAAAGCATGCAGTTATAAATGGCGCTATACACCTCTTCTATCTTTTCCTCCCCATATGTCACCTCATTTCCCCTGCAGGGGATTTCACCATGGTAAGCAATTATTCACATCTTAGCATCTGCACTCAGAGGCGCCGCTCTTTAGCTTTAGCCCCGACACACCTCCCCACACCACCTCCCTCCTCCAAACTCATGTGCTGCTGGCCACTTGTGACGCTCCGCAGCTCTCCAAGTGTCACCGCTTGACAGCGAAATGGCTTTTTGCGCGAGCACAATTTAACAGGGTGAATTACGCGTGCCGGGAAAATGTTCACACACAAACACAGTCCGAGTACACAACATGCTGCAGACACACACCTTGAAATTGGGACAGCGGATGTTTTCTAAGATGTATTCATTTTGTTGTGTGTCTTGTTATGTCTAGGGAGAGCAGCCTGGCCTGACTGAGACAATCACGGGCTTTACCGGGCTGTGTTTGCGCCAAATGTTATGATGACATCACTAGTTCACTAAGAAGGCAAAGACGAGGCCCCGTGGTTCATGACACACACACACACACACACACACACACTCTCACTCAAATCATCACCATGAAATAACTGGGATGTTTTCAGCATCCGGGAATTGGATACATGCCCGTGCACATCTTGGTTGAGCGGATTTGTCCACTTTAGCCCGGTAACGCTCGCCACTGTAATCTCGCCTCATCATATATTTTTTAATGATCTGTTTTCTGAGCTGTTTTTATTTTTACCGGATTTACCACACCAACATATTTGACTGCAGTACAAGTAGAACAAATGCTAACTTTGCTTTTGGTGAAATGCTTCGAGACCACGCAACGCTGAAGCACTCGGCCAGTCACAATAACTAACTATAACTAACTAAATAACTAAGGTTTAACACCTGGAAGTGAATCAAGGAAGCGCATATGCAAAGGAGTTGACGTCTGCATTGACACACTTTGAACTTCTAAGTATTTCCAGGTTATTTCTCTGAATCAAAACCAGAAACTGTGATTGTGATTTTAATTTAAGTGCAATTTGGGCAATTTTATTAAAAAGAGAATGCTCTCGACGTTCCAATTCAAATGTTAAATAAATACAAATTCAAGTTTGTTGCTTTTGATACGGTGCACTCTATTTATTACGGCAATATATTACCATTCCATTAATGGGAAAAATGGTCTCAAAACAATTTTGACAATGGTATCATTTATCGGCAATAGTTTGTGGGACAATTATCGTCCGGCAAAATCTGTTGACGTGACAGGCCTATTAAGCACTCTTAAAAGTACGTAAGTAGTGTAAGCTGTCAATCAGGTGAGTCAGCAGCGTGCAGGATTGTGGAGTGAAACAACCTGCGCCTTCATCACAAGGGGAATTCAGAGACATACATACAACAGACATACATCTCAAAAGCAGCTAATGAGCATTGTGACATATTTTATTTTATCGATCTCTGCTTGATAGTTTGTCTTAGCAGAGCATCGGGTAATAACTCATGCAAGGCTCCCTGTCGTGTTTAATTATGTCTTCAGCAGCAGGATGCTTTGTTATTACAAAAAAAAGAGAGAGACGGCTTCCATTTGTTCGGTTTTTATACTGCACAAGAAAGTGAAATACTTATTCCAGTGGCTAAAATGAAGTGTTCTGTGTATGCAGGGTCAGAGGCCATGCTTCAAAAAGATGGTTTTATCAAGATGTGGGCAAGTAAATTAAATTTAACATGAGAGCGCCCAATGCAATGTATCAGATTAGATCAGGTTGAAATTTGTTCCACTAACATGGGATCGGATTTGGCTCGAGCAGCTCAACAGTTTTTATTAAAAACCTTAATGACCCAAATGCGAGACTTTCTCCTCGGAGCCTTCTGAAAGACAAAACAAGCAATAACCCACACCATCTTTCACCAAAGAGAAAAGCTATTTATGAACAGTCCCTCCATCACATGATAGCTCGCGTATGGAGACAGTGAGCATGACAGAATTCTCACCTGAGAATGACAGCCCCTCTTGTGATCATGTTAAATGACACAAAAAGGCCAACCAAAGGTCTTAGTAGGTCAGACCGGGGCTGGTATTAGACTGTCATCATCTGCTGGCTTTTTTTCCTCCCTCGCTCGTCTTTGCTTCACAATAGACAGAACTAAATAACAGGATTTTGTATTGTTTTGCTGACAGACTGATAGTATGAGCAGAGAAGAAGATTTCTATTTCCTTTGCTTATTAAGACAAAATGTGCTACAAAAGCCAAACAGAAGACTTTCAGCGACAATTTATTTGCATAGCGGGACTCCAGAATGCAAATCAAATTTGAGACATTATGAGTAAATGTTTCATGTTCGTGGGCATCGCCAGATGAAAATATGCATCCCATATTGAGTCGACAAGAGACACACTTGGTCTCCAATTACCGTGAGAATGAGAAATAGCCTATCGATGTCAGCGCGTGTGATCACTCACCTTTCCATTTTTCTGGCACCTTTGCTTACACACATTGCTTGTAAGTCACTCCGCCTCACTGGCAAGTCAGCTAGATTTCTGTCTAGCCTCTGGTCTTCAAATGTGATATTTTTTTCACCACATTTTGTATTTAAAACATACAAGCAAAGCGATTAGTTGGGAGCTTGTTTTTGTCCCACGGGGAAGCTAAAAGTGGTGTTCATGGGGTTCGGGCTTAGTTACATTTAAAATTGTTAATGAGGGTCCCTGACATGATTTGTCAACTGTGCTGAAATATATTTTGCTTAGAATTATGATTTACATTGTTTGATTTATTGACAGCCACCGTTGTAATTTGCAAAAATTACATTTACAGTTCATGGCACCAGCCGTGACGATTTCTGGAAGTGATGTACTGAGGGCAATACCTCTCAGCTGAAGTAGTTTGTCTACTTGGTTGAGTATACAGTATTTCGCATCAAAATAGTCGTGCCAAACATTGTGTTGCGGCCAGATGTTGACAGGATCCGAGTAATAGTGTACGTTTGTTTCGTTTTCCAAAAGATGAAGGTCTCAGACAACAATGGATGAAGCAAGTGCTGAGAACAATAGACAGATGGACGCCCACCTCGTGTTCTGTACTTTGCAGATATAATTTCACTGCCGACTGCTTTGAAGGAACATCTTTACAAAAAGGCATTGGGCTTGAAAGTACAGAATAAACACATTTTGAAAAAGGGGAAAAAACAAGACAACAAAGAACAACCACTATGTCAAGGTTGCCACAAAAGAGTGTGCTTCTAAACAACATTCCACAATAGTCCATCCATCCATCCATTTTCCTCCGCTTATCCGGGTCCGGGTCACGGGGGCAGCAGCTTCAGTAGGGAAGTCCAGACTTCCCGGTCCCTAGCGACCTCTTCCAGCTCCATCGGGAGGACACCAAGGCGTTCCCAAGGCCAGCTGTGAGACATAGTCCCTCCAGCGTGTCCTAGGTCTTCCCGGGGGCCTTCGCCTGACTGGGCATGGCCGAAACACCTCACTAGGGAGGCGCCCGGGAGACATCAGGACTAGATGCAGGACAGAGAGCTTTGCCTTCCGGCTCAGCTTTTTCTTCACCACGACGGTTTGGTACAGCGCCCGCATTACTGCAGATGCTGCACCGATCCGTCTGTCGATCTCACGCTCCGACCTTCACCACTTGTGAACAAGAACTCAAGATACTTGAACTCCTCCACCTGAGGCAAGACCTCACTCCCAACCCGGAGGGTACAGTCCACCCGTTTTCAACTGAGAACCATGGCCTCGGATTTGGAGGTGCTGAGTCTTATCCCAGAAGCTTCACACTCAGCTGCAAACCGCTCCAGTAAAAGCTGAAGGTCACAGCCTGATGAGGCCATAAGAACCACATCGTCTGCAAATAGCAGAGACGAGATCCTAAGGTCACCAAGGTGGACTCCCACAACATCTTGACTGCGTCTAGAAATTCTGTCCATGAAGATTATGAACAGAATCATAATCTGACAAAGGGGAGCCTTGACAGAGGCCAAGGTTCAACGGAAACACGCTCGACTTACTGCTGGGAATGCGAACAAGGCTCCTGCTTCGATTGTACAAGGACCGAATGGCACGTAGTAGCGGGCCACCAATCCCGTACTCCGGAGCACCCCCCACAGGACACCACGAGGGACACGGTCGAAAGCCTTTTCCAGGTCTACAAAAGCACATGTAGACCGGTTGGGCAAACTCCCACATACCCTCCAGTACCATTGCAAGGGTGTAGAGCTGGTCCAGTGTTCCGCAACCGAGACGAAAACCACATTGCAGCTCCTGTAACCGAGGTTCGACTAACGGTCGTGCCCTTCTCTCCAGCACCCTGGAGTAGACATTCTCAGGGAGGCTGAGGAGTGTGATCCCCCTATAGTTGGAACACACCCTCCGGTCACCCTTTTTAAAAATGGGGACCACCACCCCGGTCTGCCAGTCTAGAGGTACTGTTCCTGACTTCCATGCAATGTTGTAGAGGCGTGTCAACCAACACAGTCCCCCAACATCTAGAGCCTTGAGGAATTCTGAGCGGAACTCGTCTACCCCCGGAGCCTTGCCACTGGGGAGTGATTTAACTACCCCAATTACCTCAGCCACGGTGATAGAACTGTCCACGTATGTATCCTCAGACTCTGCATCCTCTACGGAAGGCATGTCAGTGGGATTGAGAAGGGCCTTGAAGTATTCCTTCCACCGACCAACTATATCCACAGTCGAGGTCAGCAAGCCCCCGTCGACACTGTAAACAGTGTGAACTGGGGGCTGCTTCCCCTTTCTGAGGTGTCGGATGGTTTGCCAGAACCTCTTTGAAGCCGACCAAAAGTCGTGCTCCATAGCCTCACCGAACTCCTCCCACACCCGAGTTTTTGCCTCGACCACCGCTGAAGCCGTGTGCCGCTTGGCCTGCCGGTACCTGTCAGCTGCTTCGGGAGTCCCGCAAGCCATACATGCTTGATAGGACTCCTTCTTCAGCTTGACAGCAGCCCTAACCCCCGGTGTCCACCATCGGGTTCAGGGCTTGCCACCACGACTGGCACCGACCACCTTGCGGCCGCAACTACAACTGACTGCCTCAGCAATAGAGGTGCGGAATACGGCTCATTCGGACTCAATATCCCGGTCGTCCCTCGAGATGCAGGCGAAGCTCTGCCAGACGTTGAAGAGACATTGAGAGTTGAAGACTCGAAGAACGGGAGACTCTGCCAGACGTTCCAAGCACACACTCACTACGCGTTTGGGTCTGCCAGGTCTTTCCGGCATCTTTCCCCGCCATCTAATCCAACTCTTTACCAGGTGGTGGTCAGTTGACAGCTCAGCCCCTCTCTTCACCCACGTGTCCAGAACATGCGGACGCAGGTCTGATGATACGACCACAAAGTTGATCATAGACCTGCGACCTAGGGTGTCCTGGTGCCAAGTGCACTTGTGGACATCCTTATGTTCGAACACGGTGTTTGTTATGGACAAACTGTAATTCGCACAGAAGTCCAGCAACAACACACCGCACGGGTTCAGGTCAGGGAGGCCGTTCCTCCCAACCACGCCCCTCTAAGTCACACTGTCATTGCCCACATGGGCGTTGAAGTCCAACTCCAGAGAAGAACAAGGTCCAGCCCCTCTCAGGGAATTTGGTTCCAGAGCCCAAACTGTGGGTCTAGGTGAGGTAATCTCTCCGCTTCTTCCACAAGCTCGGGCTCCTTCCCCACCAGAGAAGTGACATTCCATGCCCCAAGAACCAGATTTGGCCGCCAAAGACCAGGTCACCCGGACACCCGCCCTCGACCACCTCGACGCCCAAATCACAAAGCACCGGACCCTTATGCTTGCCCCTGCAGGTGGTGGGTCTGCGGGGGGGAGTTCCCGTGTGGCTTCTTCGGGCTAGGCCCGGGCAGGCCCCATGGGTGAAGACCTGGCCACCAGGCGCTCGCCTGCGAGCCCCTCCCCCAGGCCTGGCTTCAGGGTGAGGCCCCGGTATTCCACGTCCGGGCGAGGTGCGGTCACTCCTCTTGTTGTTTTTCATAGGGGTCTTCTGAATCACTCTTAGTCTGGCCCGTCACCTAGAACCTGTTTGCCTTGGGAGACCCTACCAGGGGCATAAAGACCCCGACAACATAGCTCCTAGGATCACTCTGGCACTCAAACCCCTCCACCGCAATAAGGTGGTGATTCACGGAGGGGCATTCCACAATAGTGACATGGATAAAATATTATACATTGCATATTATACATCTTTTGACAGGGATATGTTTAATGTCGGCATAGGCGGCAACAGTGAAAATTTATTCTCGACAAGAGGCCACAAACAGGCTATAAAAACTCCCTTTACACTCATTAACAAGGTGATTTAAAACAATAATTGCAACTTCAGAGTAATTTACTCCAGAGTAATTTACACTTACCATTTTGTGTTCTGAAGGCGACCAATCCCCATTTCCACGTCTTAAGGCTTAAGGCTGAATCCCAATTCTACATGTTATTCCTTATCTTAGCCCTCACCCTTGGGTTTTTAGCATTCAGTGGAATCTGGTTCTTCACACCCTAAGACGTAGGGTGAGGAGCTCAGCCATCCGGGAGGAGCCCAGAGTAGAGCCGCTTGCTCCTTTACCTCAAAAAGAGCCAGTTAAGGTGGTTTAAGGGTGTGTAAGGGATTATGTTTATGAATGCCTAAATCTCCGTTGGGAATCTCTGTGTGGAGTTTGCATGTTCTCGCCATGCGTGGGTGGATTTCTTCTGGGTACTCCGGTTTCCTCCCACATTCCAAAAACATGCATGTTAGGGTAATTGGCGACTTAAAATTGTCCATGAATGTGAATGTGAATAATTTTTTGTCTGCCCTGCGATTGACTGGCAACCAATCCATGGTTTACCCCGCCTCTCACCCGATGTCAGCTGGGATAGGCTCCAGCGACAGTTTAGCTTTTGTTAATAGTTCTTCCTGTTTTCATTCGTTTGCGTCTCCCTGCTTTGCTTTCCTTGTCTGTCACACCTGTCGCTAATTTGAGGTCATTTCGGTTTAGTTCAGGTGCGTTCTTGTCTTGGTTGTCGTTTCATTGTTTCTTTGTTGTTTTGAGTTGTTGGCTGTTGCTCGTTCCTGCCGCTGCATGGCAGCAGTTTTATATTATTAAAAGCATACAATATCTGTTCAATTTAGAGATGATGTTTGTAGTTAACGCCAAATAAGCACACTGTTTGAGTAGCAATCTGCTATGTAAACAAAGTCAGTCGGTCACAAAAAACAATTATCTCACCTCACCTTTCTTTTTGTCAGAATAGCTTTAATAGTGCCGGAACCTGCGCTCATCAACCTGGACACTGGATTTTTATACTCTTTTATACAGTCCTGTTTAAGCAAGACAGATTTGTTTTTCATCATTGCTTCTGAAAGCTCGCCCCCTCCCATGGACCAGTTCTGAGCCACAGTGGTGGTTGGGGACCCCTGTTTTGAATCTGATATAATGATATATATGATGATAATGATCATAATTAAGCTGTTAGGTGTGATGACAGGCTGGTGGTTTCTGGTCTACTGTAATACCAAAGAGTAATTTCATTTTAAGGTGTATATGATGCCTCCCGCGGGAAGCTAGGGATAAAAGCAAAGTGGTTATAGAAGATAACTGCAGTTTATTGTTCCAGTATTTAATAGTAACACAGTGAAAATCTGAAGTTATGTGACTATTTACTTTGCAAAGTAAATTTTATTGCGCACCCCAAATGTCATGCTTGGGCACCTAAATTGTAAAATTTGGTGCCACTGTGTTCATACTAAAAAAAGTAGTGAATGTTTTTAACGGCAACATGTTGAATGGTGCATGTTAAATGCCACATATAAATAATTATAACAAAAAAAAATTTCAGCAACAGTGCAGAGGTGGAAAAGTAAATGTAAGTATATGTTACTGGGACCTTTGACTTGGTTGTGTTCGGCTGTTGACTGACGGGCCTTGCTACTCTAATCCAATATTCTGTCACTCACTTGAAATTGCGTTTCAAACTCTGGCACCTGTTGTAAAAGTGAGCTCCTTTGCCTTTAGGTTCCAAAAATTTAAGAGCTGTGAAAGTGGCAGGGGCGCAGTCGCAAAGTTTCTCATTTCACATGCACATTCTTTCAAATTCCATTGCACAACTTTAGAAGTATTCTTCTCCTGAATGATGAGAGATGCAAAATTATATGTCGAGATGAGTGAAAAAACAGCAACAGCTGTAAACAACCAGAAAGTCATTTTTAGTGCTTCCGTACAGAAACAGAAAGATACTGGATTCATTCCGGCTGCCGTTCACACAGCAAAGTCAATTCATGTGGAGTTGCACACAAGTCTTAAAGAGAACGTGTCTCGAGTCATTAAGCCAGAATAAAAGCACTTTTTGTCAACTCTCTGAAGGTACATTTCCTCTTGCACAACAGCAACAAGTTTTGTTGCTGTCCATATGCAGATTGAGCATTGCAAAGCAAATTATTACTATTACATTATTGCTGTTTGCAAGGTTAATGACAGTGTACCCAGCAGTTTCCCATTTCAGGAAAGGCATTTCAGAACTATATATCAAATATATAAAAATACATACACAATATATTCTATATTTCATTTTTATACATTTTTATTTGTATGTTTTTCTGATATTTTCCTTTATAATTTTTCAAGAATATACAGTTGCCCCTCGCTACATCGTGGTTCGGACATCGCTTCCTCACTATGACGTGTTGTTTCAAAAATGAAGGAATTGATAAATGATTGCTGTTTCCGGATTGACTATGGCTAAATCCATCCATCCATTTTCTAAACTAAACTAAACATTTTCTAAACTAGGGTTGCGGGTGTGCTGGAGCCTATCACAGCTGACTTTGGGCGGGAGGCGGGATACACCCTGGACTGGTCGCCAGTCAATCGCAGGGCAGACAAACAAACATTCACACTCTAATGGACAATTTAGAGTCGCCAATTAACCTAACATGTATGTTTTTGGAATGTGGGAGGAAACCGGAGTACCCGAAGAAAACCCACGCACACACGTGAAGAACATGCAAACTCCACACAGACATGCCCAACAGAGATTCGAACCCTGAACCTCCTGACTGGGAGGCTACCATGCTACCCACTCATCCACCGTGTAGTGACTATAGCCTATTTAAATTAAAGTCACCCTAATTTCTGCTGTATAAGCCGCTATTTTCCTCATGCTTTGAACCTTGTGGCTTGTACAGTGATGTGGCTAATTAATGGCTGAAAGGACATTTCCCATGATGCTTAGAGTGCATTTTCAAAAAGTCTTGGTGTGGATGAGTACTGTGTAAGCTAATATCCCGTTTTGAAGTCTAATGCAGATCTCTGACACATGTTAAGTAAGTTTGATCAAGTTTAGAATTACTATAGTCTCTGTTTGGAAAACCATCCATTACCACCAATAGGTTTCGAAAAGCTGGACTACTGCGTATGAAGAGCTTAAGTCATAATGAATGGTTAATGGTTTGAGATAAAGGTGACACATAGAGCGACAACAAAAGAGAAAGAGAGAGAGACTGACAAAGTGCGTGATGAAGGAATTGTGATGCTGTAAAAGACAACTTGAGTGTTTTTTGTTTACAGGAGGAGACAGTTTAACTAGCCATTATACAGGCAGTGTAACAACTTTTTGCGTACTAAATATCCTAGGTTATGACGTGGACAGCTGTGGCTCACAGAAAGGATGCGGCCTGTATACTGTATGAACAAATCTTTTTTTCTCTAACTTTTGTGGGTTTGGCTTACATACCGGTGCGCTCTATAGTACGGATATTACGGTAAGTTTAGAATAAATAAATTGGAGGCTAGCTCGGGAGATTGCTACTCTTATAGTGGCCTCGCATTACGTCACTTCAGAGATCATCGGGCCTGCGCATAAGGGTTACGAAATGTGATGTAAAAAAATCAGGAGTGTCGGAGTGTACATCTAGTTTGGCTGCCTTGTATATCAATCGTCATGACAAACATCATAGTGAGGATGGATTATAGGCAGATGTCAATCTTTTTTTTAAAGCCATGCGATCAACCTGCCTTACGTTTGTGGTACCACGACAACAAGGAACTTTCCCACTGCTAACATGTGAGTTATGCAATATTATTGGTTATCATTTGTACTATACTAAGTATTATGAGTATAAAAGCAACTACAGAGGTGTTAGTTAATGTCTACATGGCTCTAATAATATTAAAAAATTGTTTTTCGAAGGTCATAAATTGCTTTTCCGTGCTCTGACTATTATCAACTCCTACATGGTGGAAATTCACTTATTGTGGTCAGGTCTTTAGAGGACAGGCGATTAAATTGCTTTTGCAGGGCAGACCATATAAAACATTTACTGTCTAAGGCCAGACTGGAAAAAATACGACCCACTGGCCACATGCACCAGGCCGCCATATGTTTCCAAATGAATATTTTTAGTTTTACCATCAAAGCTGAAGCAAGCTGTAGGGTTTGAAATACTATTTTAAAATGACTGTACCCACTAGCGGAGCAAATGGGGCGGGGCAAATGACTGGGCCCTTTAAACCCAAATAATAAAGCTCATGATGACATCATTTTACAACATACACATGCCCGCTACAGCGGGGCTTACAAGCTTTGGCACCATGGAGAGCGACTGTCATTTTGAAGTATAACAAACCAAAAGATCAACAAAATCATTAGAACTACATGGTCAATAATAATAAAACAACACAAATTCAAAGCGGTTCAGCACCACGGATAGCAACTGCATCATTTTGACACCCACTTAAATGTTTCAATTCAGAGCCTGTATCAGTAGCTATAAAGTTTAGTAAAACTGTCACAACAGCCCAAGTGTTCAAAAACACAATTTTAATATGAAGTACTACAGTCCTATTGACCACTGTTTGAAGGGCATACGACGAGCCTTGTGCTCTGCAAAATCGTCCACGATGCTCGGCCCGCTTTCTTTGCTCTCTCATTCTTAATGGACAATAGTCTCTCCCATCCCACTGTGCCCCTCAAGTAATTTTTAATGACTTTTAACTTGGAGAATGAGCGCTCAAAGGTTGCAACTGTGATGGAAGGAGCAAAAAATCTGGGGCCCGGGCCGGGGGCATGGCGCCCTCTCAGCCCCTCTGTACCTGTACCAGTAATTATCAAAAAAGGAAACGATCAAAATTATTTCACTGGTTCTGGAAGTGTCTCTGTGCTCTCTAGTGATATATGGGTCATCACTGTAATCATAGGGACTGCATCATAGTAGTTCAAGGACGATAAAGCAATAAGACGAGGCTGACTGGGTGAAGGTCTGTTACCCAGCAGACAGGCTGCAAGAGTGTGTGATGGAGAAACATGGATGCAATTAAGCTTTCTACGCACCTTCTACACCTAAAATAAGATAAATATATATACATATATAACCATGGTCCGGGCCAAATTTTTGTTGCTAAGGACAAAAAAAAAAGTCAATTTAGTTTTTGTGAAGATTCTAATAAAGGTGCAGGTACAGAAAAAAAACAATTTTCAGTAGGTCAGTACGACCATCTCTGACAATTAAAATTGAGTAAGGTGCATTTATGCAAATTTCATTTTCCTTTAAATTGCATCAAACAGACGAGCTCATGTAAATGTCAAATATAATGACACAATTGACACAGTTGCTTCAATACAACACAATTATCTTGACATCTAAATTGCATTTAAAAGAAAACGGGACCGTATTTCACATAAACAATAAAATGTTTGACTTTACAAACAATGAAACAATCAACACAGTTCAACACACTATTGTTTCAAACTATATGAGACACAACGGGTTGAGACTGGATTCATCTTGAGCGACGCCACTCGATTTGCTGAAACGGAAATAATAAGGTAATTATACCCGTTAACCGCCACTGCGATTTGTTTACTTTAATTATTACGTATTGGGGCCGTCACTTGGTCCCCATCTGGACCGAAATCTGCCATTGATCTGTGGTGTCCACAACTGTCTGTTCATAACATGGTCTATGAACCAGGAAGTGGACAGACAGATGGACAAACAAACATAACCTACTGTGTTTAAAAGTTCAACCTTGGTGGAGGTCTACGCTCTATTGAGTGCCCTTTAGTTTCCATATGGGCTCTAACAAATATGACTAATACATGGCCTTGCAAAGACAGCCCCTTATGTTCCACTGGGTCACTGTATGTGAGCCTGATAGCGCGTCAGCTCATTCCTACGCACAATTAATGACACAGGTCCCCTCATTCATACCCTCACCGTTATCTATCATGCAGAGCCAGGCGAACTTTCACTCCCTCAGTAAATTGCCAGCCTGAATGAGGCTGAATAAGTAGGATAATGTGCTGAAAATTAGCCAATTACTATCATTACACTGCCATAATTGACCCTGGAGACCCTTGTCCGGTAATACACACTCTGGCTTGTGGAAGTGTGTGTGGGGTTTGGTGTTTCAGACCCGTGATTAGTAGATTGGACCTAAAGGATGAACTCTAATTCATATAATAGCAACAATTTACCAGCTGCCAGGCAACCTTTTTGTACAGGTGAATTGTTGAAGTCCGTTCCATTGAGGGGAAAAATGGAGAATATGATCAGCAGAGAAAACTTTTGTTACTGTATATATGTAAAGGTTATTTATTTTCTTCCTGGCTTTTTGGACTGCGTTGCTATCGGAGAAGTCGTCCACCATCATATAATTTAAGTGGTTTTCAAATTGTATGAAAACATTTTAGACAGTATATAGTATAGTATAGTATATATATATATATATAGTATAGTACAGTATACAGTACACACACACACACATACAGTATATATGTATGGTTACAGCACAATGAGGAAGCTCAAGCAAGCTCAAGCAAGACCCCAGAATGACAAAGTACACAGAAGTTGCTGCACACCTCTTGAAAGTAAAACTCTGCATGTATCGTGTGTCTCCCAGTTTTTTCCATGAGTCAAACCAAAGCGTTGTGCAACTCCGATTGTGCTATGTGAGTATGAGTGTCCGGAAAGCCACTATGAGAAGTTATTAGTGTTACAATGCGGTAAATGCTATTAGCCTGTACAATATTAACATAAAAGTTGTTTTACTCAAAATGACAACAAAGCATAAATTTAACGGGGGAAATAGTTCATTATTTGACATTGATATATGAATTTAAAAAAAACACTGTAATCAATTTGACTTTTGGACATGTGGATCTGTCAATTGTATTAAGTGACGTATTCCAATGTAATTTACATGTATGTTCAAATGAAATTAAACCATTACCATTTAATTACATTTAAAAAGATCACAAACCTCAGCTACTTTATTAGCACTGAATTATCATTGTAGTTCTTCTTAGTAAAAATCAGCACAAATAAGCATTACCATCTTTGCAAAGGCAGAATGGTTGTATTGAATCACATTAGAGTGTGTGGGTGTTACTAATGTTGCAGATGGGCATTACTACTTTTTAGTGCAGATAACACACACTGCTGTTTCTTAAACCTAATAATTTTCACCCACACCATAGCCAGAAGGCCACACAATTGCACAATTCACCCGACAACAGATTCCATCTAAATATAAAATGACTTCTCATCCATGGATGCTATAAGCCCTGGATCACTTAAATAGCCCCTTTGCCTTGTCCTTGTTTATCTTGGCATTTCCTCTCTATCGCTGTATCTATTTTTCTGCAAAACAGATGTTAATCTCAAGGTCTTTCCACATGAAGCATTACTGTTTTGTCTTTTTCACCTTGGCAGGAAACAGAAAGACATCCATCAGAGAGAGAGGGAAAAACAGCTGTATACATTTACTACTATACAACTGATCTGCTGCTCGTGACTGTGTTTCATCATGTTATGCTGTTTGCTGCCATTTGTCTCACGGTATTGCTTTATTGTGAATGTTGATTACTAGCATGTCTTTTGAATTCTGAATTAGTTCACTTTATTATTTAACGGGAAACACATTTACAATGCAGAAGGCTGGTATTTGTGACGCTTACTGTCTTTTAATCGTGTCAAATTGTCAAAATTATAAATTTGTGTATGTCAAATTTAATTTACATTTTTAGGTAATTTAGCTGTCAATACATAAAAATGCTGCCTATGAAATTATGTCTTCCATTTAATAAAATACACTTTTAAATTTTTTTGACATAGTTGCAAATGGTGAATAATCAGGATTAATTAATTTTGACAATTGTGATTAATCTGAATTTGACAACTCTAGTAGTTGCTGTATTGACATGAGTATATATTTTCCCTAGACAAATTGTGGCTTGTCTGGAGATTGTATTCATGCAAACTAACAGGTGATGTAGTCTTTTCAAGCAAGTCAGACTTTTTCTTCCTGTCATTCACAAACACCAGTGAACTGAAGAGATGCAGCCACGACACACAGACCCTTTTGATGAAAGTGGCCGAAACAGATGGGTGATTTTATATTTGGGTCAATACGATATTTATCAGTACTTACTGTTTATTCCTCCATAAATGGTATATTAGAGAGAAAGCGCCAGTGAAATGGGAAATGCCCTGAAAAGTATAGTGATATAATATAATATAATATGATACACAAACTCTACGCTGGTCATATGTTCAAATGTGACATGCTTCTGTCAAAACACCCCAAGAATCAAGAATTATAGCACTAAATATAATAGACAAACAATCATTCACACTCACATTCAATCCTATGGACAATAAAAGGAATAACTCAAAAATGCCTTTATTTCCACAAAATGACTCCTGAAAGAACTTACCCTTTAAGTATAGTCTGCGAGCCCGACATGAGCTGAAACGCCTCAATGAATTGTGCTGCAAAAAGCAGCTGAACCTGCTCAGTATTTCTGCGTATTCTCTAGCGTGTTCTCTCTCCTATGCGCCTTTACAGTGACTTGATGAAGCTTCTGTATCTTGACAGGCCAATTAGACGCCAATTTGCATATCTTCTTTGCACCATTGTCCTTGTTCATGTGAGCATAAAATAGGATAATCTGGCTTTTGAACTTTCGTATAACTACAGAGTCAGTCAAACTAACTTCATCATCTATGACCGCCAGCCCCTCCTATTCACAGTAACCCGGTCAGTGTATGTTGCTGACTCGCCTTTGCTGCATTTGCATAATTATTTTTCCTGCACATTGTGTGCATCCTCTCAACTATATCTGTCCTCATTATTTCCAGTATCTAAATTCCAAGAAGTAACAGATCAGCCTCACCTAAAAGAAGCTAATAGAGATTCATAGCGTATTGCTTGCTTTTACTGCAGCCGATACCATTAACTGCATTTAATAACACAGTATACCCTAACTGAGTAAATAGTTCCAGACCTAACCACAAAAAGTGAATTTCCTTTTTTACAGCTGTAATATTTTCGTAGTTTGAGCATAGGAAACCTGTTTCCGTCCTTCTAAATATGCTTTTAAACATTATTAGAGGCCTCTAGACATTAAATAACACATCTATAGTCACCTTTACACTCGTATTACCCAATATAAAGTGGTGTGCAAAAGTGTTTCCTTATTTCTTAACCATGATTCGTTTTTGCATGTTAGTCACACTTAACTAGAAATCAATTTAAAACTGAAATATGGGTCAATGACAACACAACTGAACACAGAATGCAATTTTTAATTGAACCTTTTTATCATAAAGGGAGAAAAAAAATCCAAACTAACATGGCCTAGTGGGAAAAACTGATTTTAGCCTAA
Organism: Oostethus manadensis; assembly: GCA_024372805.1. NCBI lineage: Eukaryota > Metazoa > Chordata > Actinopteri > Syngnathiformes > Syngnathidae > Oostethus > Oostethus manadensis. The sequence goes on along the minus strand of QODF01000031.1, from coordinate 3,240,641 downwards.
ACCTAATAACCCAATAAGAGTGGTTGGGACACTCTAAGCTGCAACTGCCATCTGAAACTGCAATCAAGCATTTGCCATAACTTGCAATGAGTCTCTGACAGCGCGGCGAAGGAATTTTGGCCCAGTCATTTTAGCAGAATTGTTGTAATTCAGCTACAATAGAGGCTTTTCCATTTCGAAGCGCCTTTTTAAGGTCATGCCACAGCATCTCAACGGCATTCAGGTCAGAACTTTGACTAGGCCACTCTACAGTCTTCATTGTGTCTTTCTTCAGCTATTCAGAGGTGGACTTTCTGGTGTGTTTTGGATTATTGTCCTGCTGCAGAACCCAAGTTGGTTTCAGTTTGCGGTCACCAACAGATGGCCGGACTTTCTCCTTTGAGGTTTTTTGGTAGACAGCAAAATTTGTCATAGCAAGTCTTCCAGGTCCTGAAGCAGCAAAACAGCCCCAGGCCATCACACTACCACCACCCGACAGTATTTTTCTGAAATTTGGTGTGACTTTTATGTCAGATGTATTGGGACACACACTTTGCAAATGAATTTTTGTCTCGTCAGACCACAGAGTATTTTCCCAAAGGTCTTGGGCATCATCAGGATGTTTTCTGGCAAAATTGAGACGAGCCTTAATGTTATTTTTGTTCAGTGGTTTTTGTCTCGGAACTCTGCCACGCAGGCTGTTTTTGCCTAGTGTCTTTCTTATGGTGAAGTCATGAACACTGACCTTAACTGAGGCAAGTTAAGTCTGTGGTTCTTTGGATGTTGTGGGGTCTTTTGTGAACTCTTGGATGAGTTGTCATTGCGTTTTTGGTGTAATTTTGTTTGTCCGGCCACTCCTTGGAAGGTTCACCACTGTTCCATGTTTTTGCCATTTGTGGATAATGGCTCTCACTGTGGTTTGCTGGAGTCCAAAATCTTTAGAAATGGCTTTATAACCTTCCAGACTGATAGATCTCTGTTTTTATTGGTTTTTCACACAGGGTCATGTAGGTTTAATTTTTTTCCTCCCTTAATAATAAAATGTTTCATATATAAACTGTATTTTGTCATTGACTAGTATAGAAAAAGAATGAATGAATAATATTTAAATATGTTTGATAATAGTGTGACAAACATGCAAATGGAAATCAATGCTTAATTAGGGAAAAAGATATGTTCAGTTTGCTTCAATCTGCATATTCTTTTACTACTAACAGGCCATATTCAACCACAAAACAGCACAATTTTTAATTAGTATATATTTTAAGAACAATAATGGAGTAAAGTGAAATTTGAAATGCAAAGTAGCGATGTATGACTTCTAGTAAAGGAAATATGGTATATAAATTGAATTTGTTCACTTGACAAAAAAAAAATAGCACTGCAGTATTTCTATTTATTTCTAGTACAAATTGCTCTGGAAGCTTCTAGAAGTAGTCAGCATTCTGTGCTTACCAGAAGGCCACAACTAACTGCAATAAGTGTGATAGCCACTGATGCTCACTCTGACTCACTCTTGGGCCATGCAAAAATGACTCATATTAGTAAAGGGCTGAAAAAGCTGTTGCGATGACGTGTCTTCCATTCACAGCGATCCCACACACTACTGTAGTTAAGTTAATGATGTGCAGAATGTCACCGTGAGGCAGTTAGCCACATGACATTTCAACAAATGTGGCTCACATTGTGGCAGATAAACACTTATAGCTCCAGTTGAGACTCTTGTTATTGTATCTTATCTTTTAAACGGGCCAGAAAAGGGCACAACTTCATTTACTCTCTGTGACTTTACTCCCAGAACTGCGATGCAACATTATATATTTTCAGCCTGCAACACAACAATTTGGTTTGAAAATACTGTGCATTTTAACTTGATTATCTTTATATTATTATTATATTCATACGTAGCTGTTTTGCCTCCAGACAATGGGCACTAATTGGAAAACACTTTTTGCATAAAATCCTCAGCAGAGTATAAAATTGGAAGAGGCACAAATGCAAGGTAATCAAGCCATCTACTGTTTCATAAATTCCCTTCTCCTGGAACAGGCTCATTTAGCTATAATCATTATGACTACACAGAAAGAATACAAGGGTCATCATGGAACAAAAACTAATTTGATTCATTTTTGAATATATATTCACCTCTGAGGTAGATGTGCCTTTCTTTGACATTTCATTTGGGCAAGTCTGAATTTAATTAACATTTGGAGGATAAAATGCTACAGCCTCCCCCATTACAGTGATTTCATCAAATTAGATTTTACAATGTCATCTTGTAAGGTCTTGGAGGCGGAGACATTCAGACAGACAAATCAGAGGAGAGAGACATTTCTGATTTCTTGTGCTTCCAAGGAGCACAATTGCTATATGCATAAATATGGTGTTTTCCTAAAATCAGAATGAGGCAATAAAACGTGATATGGTACACTGAAAATCACAGCAATCAGTGGCATAAAAAATGCATAAAAAATACCCTAACTAAAATGCTAAAAGTACAGCAAAGGCATTAAATATGGTATCAATGTGGTAGGTTAGATGTGTATAGAGTATAGACACCTCTATGAAAGAACTGGCCATGTCTGCTAGACACCTTTACAACCTCACTTCACCTCTCATTTCAAAGCAAGTTAACCATCAATCTGTTAGAAAAAATATAATAATCAAATGCATGGACACTTGTGTAATATATGTTTCTTTGCTCTGCCCCGTGTGAGTGCATTATGTTAATATTAATATATGGCTTGAAATAGAAATCTAAAATCTATATATGTTTTCATCTATATTGACATTTGGCCCTTTGAGAGCAGCCATAACTATGATGTGACCTTCAACAAAACAAGTTTGACACCTCTGGTTTAAACTCTAAATAAGGGCCGTCCAAAATGCAGCCCAAGGGCCTTTTCCGGGCCGGAATTGTTTTTTTAAAGGACGTCAGCACATTCTAAAAATACGACAGAAAAAACAAACAGTAAAAAGAACAAGAAAAGTGTGGTAATTTTACAAGAATAATATCAAAATGTTAACATAATAAAGTTATAATATTAAAGAAAAAATGAAGGTAATCTTTCAAAAGAAAATACTTTTACACAAATACATTTATGAGGGAAAAAAACATAGTTGAAGTAATAATGAGAAAGGATGTTTTTTTAAAAGTCGTAATATCATGAGAAACAAAGAATAAGATAACATTTGATTAGGAAAAAGATATACAATAAGAATGAAATCAAAATATTTTGGGCTAGTCATAATATGACAAGAAAAAGAATTTTCTAGAATGTAGACAAAAGATTTGTTAAAAAACATTGTCAAATTTCAAAATGAGCAAAAATGTGTAATGTAAGGAGAAAAAGAGATGATTAATAATCGGCTTTGTCACCTACGTATAACACAAAGCTTCAGGTGGACTAAACTGTTGTTTAGCTTGGATGGATGTGAAAAGCAACAACAGCCAATCAGAGTTCTATTTTTTGCCTTTGCTACCTGAAAATGATGGCACAAATATAATTCCTGTAAAAAGCTGGTCTGGCAGATACTGTATTTTTGTCTTGGCACTCACGGTGTCCGGCAAAAAAAAATCTGGCCCGCCCACTGTAGGCACAGGCACCAAATACACTGGTGAACACAGAGATTGCGTATATGAGTCACTCGAAAGGTGCACTTAAAAATAAATACAAATTGGAGAAAAATCCAAATTTTAACAAGTAAATGCACGTGTAAATGTAGCCACAGTGTTCCAGGAATGCTGAGGCTGTTCTTATGATGTGTAGATAGAAGTCGACTCTTAAAAGAGCATACAGACTGTGTGATGTTGTGCATCTCTCTCTCTTTCTCAGTCTTTGCAGACCTCCCTCACCATTAGCTCACAAACTCAAAGCCAGCTCCACACAG